>BGPR01029226.1:0-19412 GCA_013235015.1 Araneus ventricosus | reverse complement strand
TTTGCTGCCCTGGTACCACCTAAGAATGCCCGACGATAGTTCTAATCAGATGGTTTTTTTCGTTATCGCGTTTGATTCCTATTCCACGTATAGAAATCATCACCCTGATTTCTAATCAAGTACATCTGCGATCTTCTTGGGACGCTTGAAATCTGAAATTTTCTCATTATGTATTGCTTCTTGTTTTGACAGAATTAATCTTTTATGATTTGGGTTGTATTGGAATTTGTGTTTTATCTAAAGAGAGTTGGAACTCTAAGTTCGTTAACCCTAACCCTGTTACTTCAATGTATCTTTTCTCAAAATTTGTTATAGATTTGTGTTTGAAATTTTTTATGCAAGTGAAGTACCTCTTTCTCATTATACTGAAATGATTTTTTTAATTCAAAAATGTTTTATGTCAAAACAAAAAAAATGTGAAATTGGCTATATCGATGTATCTTTTCTCAAAATCTGTTGTAAGATACATGTTTGAAATTTTTTATACAAGAAAGGACAGCATTCTCATTATACTGAAATGAGCCTTTGATTAATTTGTAATTTTTTACAAATTTACAAAATATTTAATTAGACAGTGAAATTTTACCCTATTTTGACACAAAAAAATTGTAAAAAATAAAGTTTTGAGTTTTTAAAAAAAAATCTCATTTCAGTGTGATGAAAAAGGTGTACTCAACTTCTATAAAAATTTCAACGATTTATCTATAACAGATTTTGAGAAAAGGTACATCGAAATGGTCCACTTCACATTTTTTTGTTTTGACACAAAAAAAATTGTAAAATATAAATTTTGAATTTAAAAAAAATCATTTCAGTATAATGAGAAGAAGAGACTTGTGTAAAAAATTTCAAACATGAATCTATAACAGAGTTTGAGAAAAGATACATCGAAGTAACAGGGTTAGGGTTAACGGACTTAGGGTTCCAACTCCCCTTAAAATAAATGTTTAATGTCTGACATCTTTCCTGTCTCAATAATCAAAGGTCACAGTGTAAAGAGTATTTCTTCTTAATACATAATTTTGCGCTAGTTTATTTTTGATGAGAAATCAAATTTGCTGTAAATCATTGGCATAAAAGCAACATTTACAGAGCAATCTTGAGGCCGCGGTGGCCTAGCTGTAAGGTAACGGCTTATGAGCCAGAGGACTCCTCGTTCGAAACCCGATTTCACTGAAAATCCGCGGTGTGTGTGGGCCTATTGCACTTTAAATCAGACGTAATTGATCAAACGTCCTCTCGTTGGTGTGGCTAGGAAGCCAGGAGAGGAGGATGCCAGCTCTGACGTCGTCTTCGTCATCTGATAGTGGCTCACAATTATGAAGTCCGTTCCAAAATACCCCTCGTAATGCTTCAAAACACGAAGTTAATATAAGTAAGCTATAGAGCAATATTAACAAAATGTTAAATTATTTAGAAATTTTCATTTCGTGAGAAAACATATGATGCTGTAATATCCGAGAAATTATTAGTTCAAGTGTTTTTTTCAGTATTTGGTGTCTAATGCTATAAGATTTGAAAAGAAACTTGTTTATTTATTTCATGAAGGAAGCCTTTTTCAGCGTTTCCTTCTCCAACTTTTTTTTTTGCAGAATGAAAACACAACTAGACAGACATTGGCAAAAAATTTCACAGAGTTTAAAAATCCTCTCACAAATATATTTTCCATCTACTGCAAAATTTCTTAAAAAACAAACCATTCACTTTGAAACATAAAAACCTTGATTTTTTTTTTAGGTATATTGCCTCAAGGAGTAGAAAATTACTCCAAACATGTCTTGTCTGCACCTAGAATCCAATATATCATAAAATATAAAAACTAACCATAAAAATTTCAAAGTCCATTTGACACACTTTATTCGTGACGTGGAATTTTCTCGAGGCGATTGTGAGATCGTTTGGAAACCATATTAATGTCGCAGCGTCGGAGAAAATAAATCCTCTACATTGTTTTCTTTGATTGATGCAGAAAGACGAAAGATAATTCTGGACGTTAATGAGATTTACTTTAGTTATATTAGCGTACCGTTTTGAAGAAACATGAATGATATTTTGGGACGGAATTCGTAAGCTTGAACCTCGGTCAGATGACGAGGACGACACCTGAGCTGGCACCCCTTCTCCAAACTTCCGCATCAAACTAACACCCGACCATCCCTGTGGAATCTAAGCCTTATAATTGAGACGGTGGGCGTGGGAACCACACCAACTGGAGGACTTTTGCACCCCTATGTACGATTTAACATGCAACAGGCCCAATAGACGACAGATCTTCAGTTGAATCGGGTTTCGAACCTGGCACCCTTCTGCCCCAAAGACGAGACCTTACCACTAGATCATCGGAGGCCCGACGTTAAGGAAGAATGCAAAGCATAGGATTATTTCACTTCATTCGGGAACGATGATTCTCTTTTCACTTCTGTATTTTCTCCTTTGTCGTTTGCTTTGCTTTCTCCGTTTTGATGTCTCGTTTGCTTCAAATGATGTTATCTTTGCAATTTGAGGTGACCGCCTACGTTCGGAACAACATTTTTGAAAAATTGTATATTTTAATGATTTTTTTTATGCATTATCAATTATAAATACAAAAAACACTAAAAAGTTTCTTATAAATATATTATTTTTTGAGTAATATGGGAATTTATAGTAACTTTTAATGAAATTTAACCAACACGGTTAAGATTGTACACCAAATTGAGATGCAGCAATCTAATTTTCTTTGCACACAAGTTATAGATGACAATTATCTATGAAATGAAGAAATAAAAAATTGAAATGCAAGTAAATGAGGGGTAAAAAATATGCGTAAATATGCATTTTCGATTAATTCACAACTTAATTTTTCTAAAAACACCTGTAAATTAAAAAGTATTTAACAAAAAACAAACATTTTAGTTCATTGTATTGCTCATACTATTTTAAACATGTTCTGTAAATTTCAAGTGAATATCTTTATTAGTTCTCGAGATATCATGTTAACGGTGTGGAAATTTTATGGGAGACAAAGTTCTGAGAAAAGTGCACTAAAAGATTTCCTTCCTGTTGGTTTTGCTTCAGACAAAGTATTTTAAAATCATTATAACTTTTTTTCTAATTCACTTAGAAGCAAAATGTAAACGGATTTGGAAAGACGACAGTCTTGACTACAAGAAAAAGCCAAAAATAATCTTCGCCAAAATGGTCAAAATTCAGTTTTTCCAACGTAGGCCGTCGCCTCTATTAGAATTTCTGTCGGCGAACTCGAAGAAGAAGGTAGATATTTTTTCCCCGAAAATGACAAAATGTTCATATTATTTTGAAAGATCATAATAATTTTCATCATCAGATGTGGTTTTAAGTCTTGCATTTGACACAAAAAGGTGTAGAATGTGCGATCAAGAGGCTCCTCTATGACACTATTCTAGTCGGTGTATCACTTTGACACTTCTTGATTTCGATAGCTAAAAGTGCCAACAGAATTTTAAAAAATTGTAGATTAATTTATCGGATGAAATTAGATTATACTATCAAACTTTTACAATTCGAAGGTTTAAAATGAATCATTGTATTCAAAGTATAATTATACTTTAATCACTTTTCCAAGTGCAAAGGATAAAAATTACGAACGGCATTCTGTTAAGTTATACTTTATTTTACTACCGGAAGTCTCATTTCAACTGCAAAAATAGTCTACGAGCCCATCGATAAATTAAAAATTTATAGAAAAGAGCATTTCTGTTGCATCTAATACGGCAACGCATCTAAAGGACTAAGTAGTTTCTCTGAATCTACCCAATCTCCCTTGGATCTGGGGTAATAGTCTCTCAATAATACGGCCCATCTTGGCAAAATGATACTTTATTAAAATAGCTAAAACAGTATATAAAACTAAAGTGTAACACGAGTACAAAAACAAGAACGTCAGCCACCATTACTATGTAACTTCTGGGCCTACGTCGAGGTCAAGTTAACTTTGCGGCATGTGTAGAGGCGACATTTATTAATATAATCGCTGAGGTATCCGGTACATAGAACGATTGACACTCAAGTGCTTCATATTAACTAGTACGATACTTCACTACTCAGCTTCTCAACCTACCATGCCCGATTCACATATATATCAGAAGTATACCATTGTGAGAAACTACTTAGCTGGTGACTCAGTAAAAGCAAGACTACTCAATAACAAATTTAATAAAGCAACAACTAAATTAAAATCTGAAATCAAATCATAAAATCATTATACAGCTAGCTATCAACTGATACAAAAAGAAGAGAATGAATAGTAGCAATCAGTTCTTAAATACTGCAACAGGCTCCCCGCTATTGGTCCATAGGTGACATCACAAAGAGGGCGTATCCGATCTGCATGTAATTACAGTTCAGGATACTGCCAGATGCCGCGATGATGCCACAACTACATAACTGCACTACTACATTACTGGAACAACGCCTAGGTCTTCTATGGCGCATCCAACAATGTCACCCTCTCAGACATTTCCTCCTCTATTGTCATCAGTGTTTGAGCCATGAAGATAAAAGAAGATAATGGAGAATGCAATTAATGAGAGATTTCCAACAAGTTTCACATGCATAGATCCAGCGGTAGTCGATGTTAGAAGTTGGAAATCAATTTTCAACCCAAAACTTCAAAGCAATTGTGGCTTGTAATTGCAACTTTCATTGTAAAAGTTGTTCGTTATGATAAGGCGATAATTCGCGTAATTTGAACTTTTTTTTCTATCGTCAATCGAAGGGAGTTATGGGGAAATGGAAATTTCAACCCCCTCGCCATTTCCAACCCTTTTGAGGTGGATGGCCGATCTACGATATCGGCTCAAGTTATATACATAAGTTTTAAGTAAACAGTGGTTTTGGGTTTTAGAGACCATGATCGGTGAGATCTACATGGTTATGTTGTGAGAACCACTGCAATGAGTTATTTTCTTATAAGGAATTTACTTAATGCACTGCTGGACAATTGCTAAGGACAGATCACGAATTACAATGTAGCTTAACATTAAGCAGGGGTGGAAGCCCAACAAAATAAAGTATTGTTGCCACACACACTGTTTGGACATTGGAACGTCTTTGCCCATAGAAGGAGAAAAATTGCATTAGTCTAACGGCACGAGCCAGTAACTGAATTACCCTTTCATCGCTAACGTCACATCAGCGTATCACTTGTTTACACTACCTCCTGCAAACAACTGATTAGTGGAAACAACTATTAGTAGAAATGGAAAAATGCATATGAAAGAGAGCAAGTGCCTTTGAGAAAGGCGTCAGTACGGGATATGCCCATCAGATCACAAATTTCAATGTAGCTTAATATTAATCAGAGCTGGAGGCCCAGCAAAATAAAATATTTTTGCCACACTGTTCGTAAATTAGAATAAGGATAATTTATTGTTCTGGAAAATACAGAAATTTTTGAAACATCTGAAAGAAAAAGTTTTCATTTGATGCTGTGTACGGATAAATGGAAAAATACTTTTGAAAGACAACAGGTGCCTAGCAGGTGACAGCAGGAAACATATGATACATAGCAACTGTTAAGCACGAACAGACACCAAGAATACCTACCCAGACATTGATTTTTCAAAACAATCGCCATCAAAGCCATTTCTGCTGTTAATTTTCTTTATATGTTGTGGTTTAGCCACTATGCAAAAATCGTGATGCGAGGTCCTTTAGAGAAAGATGTTTGTGTGGCCATGTACTTTTAATTTTCTACTTTATGGCTCGAGTTTAAGGACACCATGTGTATTGGTTTTGCTACTGCCTAACTATTCCATTTCTCCTTAAGTAGTTTATACAGTTCAGTTTCTTTCTGTAAAGGAATTTTTACAACTCTTAAGAACAAAAATTTTAATTATTTTGTTTTTTGACTTTCATATTAATTTACAAGTGAGTACTAAACTTTAACCAGCTGTACCGATGTGTTTACTAGGAGAGTTCCCAGATCTCAAATTACGTTCATCTCCATCTGCGAGACAATTCCGAAATAAGGCTTGTTTATTTCCAAGAGTAAAATCCTTAATTGCCATCACCCATGCGTACTCCTGGAAGAGCAATTCATTTCCTAAAACGTTTATTCTACCTATACCCCGTCTCCATCGAGAATCCAGTTTCACATAAAATCTCTAAAAACACCGTAAAATTTCAAAGTTTTACTGTGCTTTTCTCATTCCACGAGAAAGCGAGGCATGTAACTTTCTGGAGGTGGGGATTTGGAAATCGCTAATTAATGACGCATCTTCTGAGAGAGTAAATCCTTTGCATTCTTTTGTATCATTCGGAATGGAGTGAGAGATTATTTTCGAAGTTAATGAGGAATGCAAAGCATCGGATTATTTCGCGTCATTTAGGAAAAATTAGTTTCGCTCCACGTATAGACCTTCTTCGCTTTTGTTGTTTGGTTCGCTTTTGCCTTTTGTTCATTTCTTTCATTCTACCTTTTATTGGTAATTTATTTTCTAAACTATATACAGTAAGGTTTTTAATGATAATTCAATAGCGGTGTATGTTTAATCTTCAGAGCTTTATAAATCAAATGTCAGTCAAAAGTGTGTTCGCAAATGTTGGTTCGCTTTTGCCTTTTGTTCATTTCTTTCATTCTGCCTTTTTTGCGAAATTATTTTTCTTTAATTCAAACCAATTGCATCGATTACAAATAGTTAACTCTTTAATCCAGAGGCGACATATTTTTTCTAGCCCCTTTGAAACCGGGAAAATTGGAGAGAAAGCGACATGAATTGGACTCTCCCAATCTGGGTGGTCATTTACCTCCTTGCTATAACCTTCCCTTAAGGCGCAGGCAAATGAGCTGTGGTTGGCGAGGAAACGCTTCTTCCACTTTTTTAGGACACCCTGTATCTGTTATAAGCGGCTTGTTAATCACATTTGCTTTTCAATTAATTATTATTTCTGGTTCTGAAACTCACCTGTGATTCATATCTAATTCATTGCTTATGAGTAATGCAAGAATGGTTGGTGAATCTTATCTCTTTAATCCCGTGGCGACTTTTTTTTCTAACCCCTTTAAAACCGGGAGCTTTTGGCAGGAAGCGACATGAATTGGACTCACCAAACCTGGGTGGTCGTTTCCCCACCACCATACCCTCTGCTATAACTTTCCCTTAAGGCGCTCGGAAATGGGCTGCTGTTGGCAAAGATAATTGGACCCCCTACCTCGCTTATCTCCTAAACGATCTCGGAACCTCCACTCAAATGAAGCGAACCGCCTCAGACCGGCCTTCTTCGTCGTTAGAGGGAAATGTTTAGACCTCCCGGAACCGCCTCGCTCGTGTGAGAGGGTTAAAACTTCCTTGCGAACGACGATAGGAAAATTAAATTCGGGCACAATACGGAAGGAAGATTAAAGTTTTGTTTCTTTACGTAATAACTGCCCTATATGACTTCCCTCGGTCACACAGGCAAAACTTTAAACTTCCATCAGTATTATGATCAAAATTTTTCGTCCCGTCGTTGCGTGCATGGAAGGTATAGCCATTTTTAATCGATTAAGTTGTTTTCAATATTCTAAAAATGTTTGCTTCAGTTCCATTTTAAAATCCTGCTACAGTAACATTTAGATAGCCATGCTTCTGGCTCTGAACTTTTGCGATTAACCCTTTATAGTACATAACTCCGGGACATCGCCAAATAAAATTTTTTTTGGGTTATATTATGATAAACTGAATGTTTTATATACAAAAACCTTAAACATTTGCTGATTTACCAATTAATTTACGAAATAAGGGGTGGCAAATATACTTACCAGACATGTTTCAGGGGAAACTGAAAGTGGTAAGCATACTTACCACTGAGTGATAAGGGTAAAAATATCTTGAATGTTCACTAGTAAGTATACTTACCACTTAATTTTAGGTAATTTAAAAGAATTTTCTGCAATTTTTTAGTAAGAAACCATGGCATTTCTTCGAATTAAAATTAAAAATTTCATTAAATTAAATTTTGAAGTTAATTTTCCGTTCGATGGGACGGCTAGGCGGAGCCATTGCATAAAAATAAAACTGTTGCAACCTAATACAATTATTCTAATAACGTCTTAACCACTTTTTGTGTCAAGAAAGAAACTAAAAAATCATAAACTACAGAATTTAAATAATCAACCAAAAATGAAGCCGAAATAAGTAGAAGATAATTAACAGGAAGATCTCGAATTTAAAGAAACTCCTACTGTATCAACAGTTTTCGATGATTTTTAAAAATTAAAGTTGTATTTAAATTAAATAAATTCAATAACAAATATTGATGATTAAATATAAGAATATTTTAGACATAAGGAACACAATACGACTCTGTTTTATTTCTAAAAAAAATTCCGTGAGTTGAAATTTAATGACACAAGCTGGAACTTGATGTCGTTACGAAAACACTCACGCCGTGGACGGTCATTGGAAAGTATACTTACCACTTTTGAATTTAATTACGATTAAACTAAAGAATTAATGTTTTTCTGGGTTATTATTGTAGCTCATTCGAATTTTAAACATCCAACTATCCTATTTATCATTTTACAATATGCTTTCGAGACATCGGAGAAATATTTCCTAGGTGGTAAGTATACAGGCTGCCCACTATAGTCCTTCACTACCCTTTTAACTACAGAATGGCTGCAGCTTTCTTCATAAGAGTGGTATCTAGGCATGGTGAAGTAACTATGCGGTACTGGATGAAACCACTTATAGCGTCCCCTGGTGGAAAACGATGGAGTTAGAGTTATTATCTCTAAAACGGTACGAGATAGGGGGAAACAGTGAATTACAAAGTTGTAGAGCATCATCGATTTAGTACAAAAAGACACTTTTTGTAGTTTTTCAAGCCATCAGAAAAAATATTTCGCAAGTGGTAAATATATATACCAAAGAACTATAAAGGGTAATTCATGAAGTTATATACAAGTGAACACGTAAAAATCAAGTAATTATTGCTTATGAAGCTATAATATTTGTTGATAAGGTATGAAAATTAACTTTACTAACCCTTTGCGATCGATGCCGCCACTGTGGAGGCATTTTCCCCAAAGGGTTGAAGTCTTGTATTCTTTCATTCTTTATTTAACTTATGTATAAATTAAAAACCCGTTTAAATTTATGTAGGAATTGTATTTTTCCCGTCTAGCTTAAAAGCGTAAGTATAATTCCTGCCTAATAATAATTTCTCACTTTCCGTACAAGCTCATTTGAATAATTGTTGTGTCAGCGGAAAGATATCGAGAGATAACGGTCACGCGCTCTCTCGGTGCTAATCACGTGATGCGTGGGTGTTTCTCCGTTAAAAAAACCCAGTGTAATGTTTGAATACGAGGAGATGACTTTTTGAAATCAAGCAGAACAGACATGCGGTAGATGTGAGCGTAGGCAGCTACGGGGGTCTCTTCCCTGTTAGCACGGCGGCGATGGCTGTAACTAACCTTTAAACGAGGTGTAATTTGATATTTAGCATAAGTAAGTAACAAACCCTAAATCTCTCTTGTCTAATCTGTAAATAACCATCTGTGTAAATACCTTTCTCATTTCATATTTTATAAATAAATACTTTAGTTTTCACTGCTGTTTCTCCTTCTTTATCTGGTGCATTTTCCCCTAGAGTGTTCCTTAGATGAAGCATTTTTATCTGTAGACGGGTTTGGGATTTAACCACCCACCCTTTTCCCAAATTCATTGCTTAGTGAAAAGTAATGCTTTTATTTTAAACATCTTTATATAAATATAAATCTTTCATGTTTATAAAAATGGAATTTAGTAATAGAATTTTCACTCAAATATTAATATTTCAGGGTTCTGCATTTATTTAAAGTTGTGTATTCCCAATGGAAATACGGTGTTTTAATATTTTCGGAACTTAATTATCAGTTAATGAATTGGCTTTGATCAAATTTAGATTCCAAATGCGTGGTGCCATAGTAAATTTGAGAAAAAAATTATTTCAAGATTTCATAATATTTATTATAATGAATTATAAAATATATTAAAGACTAAAAAAATGTGAAAGTAATAAAAATATGTTATTGAAATGTACGCAGTTATTATTTATTTAAATATAGAATTTTTTATCGTGAGTTCAAAGCAAAAACTAGCGCTGAAAACTGTTCCGAAAGAAAATTTTGCCGCAGTAAATATCAAGAGACAAACATTTATTAAAAATTTAAATGTATTATGTACCTGATAAAAAATTCCAATTTTCTTTGATCGCCTCAAACTTCTATGAATATTTTTGAACTTTCAGGTTTTTTTAGTTAAAAAAAATTTAGCTTTTTTGTAAAATAATGAAATCTTGTTTTTCAAATCTTTATTATAATATTTCGGCGCTAATTTGAGGTACAAAAAGTTTATTCGCACGGAATTTTTAAAAAATTAAAATGAGAATACTAATATAATACCTTGTATTATGAAACACAACATCTGGAATATTAGCACAGATTCTCTATACAAGTTAAAAGAATGAAAAAAAAAAAAAATGTAGAAACTCCGCACATCAAACATTAAAAAACTCTAACCTACATCTCTGCTTTAAAAAAGTAGAAGCATTCCCCTTATTCGCCTTCTACTTTTACGTTACATACTTTATTTTATTACTATGCTTCGTAAGTGTGCGGAAGAACTTCTAAAAGATTCGTGTTACAATGAATCTGAAATAAAAGTTTTTGTACTCTTTCATCAAGAGTACAGAAGAAATTTTTACAAAAGCTGAAAGTGAGAAAACTAACGTTTATTTTTTGTCTGAGGACTGTCAACATCCATTACTTTCTCCCAAAGGCTATAGAATAACGTTTTTTTCTCCTTACGAAAGTAACAGTTCGAAAGAATTTATTTACAATGTGCGAATGTTTCCTAATAATGCAATTCAACTGACTTTGAAACAGTGATGAATCTTAGCTAATTATTATGAAACACAAGAAGCCAAATATATTTTTCAGCTTTGACTACTGCATCCAGTTTCTGAAAGATTTGTAAGCGTTATTTTAAAATATTCTTTTCTCAATTATAGAACAAAATATTAAATCCTATATGGGAAACATTTACGATATGAAGTTTCGTTTCTATTTTGGTGTAGATAATTATAAAATGTAGATAATAAAAATAAAATTGAGTTTTGACGGTAATAGAAAGCAAAATGTGCAAACTTCACCGATCAAAGGCCAGTAGCAAACGAAAAATTCTAAAATTACTTATTATTTAAGTGGTGTTTAATTTATCCCGTTTACTTTTTTATCATATTTCTAGATTTTTCATTTATGCATATGCATCATAAATTTTGAGAATAATAGAATATTTATATTACCTCCTTTATCTTTCGTAGGGAAATTTCGGGCTAAGAGAAGTTAAGTGGCGTAATGCAAGCTTCTTTCAGAAAAATTTCCCAAATATTTTGAATCCATTTCGAATTTAGTCCTTAGCCCTTGACAGAGTGGACAAGAATGGATTCCTTGTTAGTTTAATTCGATTCTCTCAGAGTATTTTTCTTACATTTTTGCTTTCTTTGAATTATTTTGATTTCCATATATTATTTTCAACATTCATAATAATTTTCATTATCAAATCAGGTTTTAAGTCTTGCATTTGATACACCGAGAGGTGAAATGTGCAGTCACGTGCTTCTTCTTAGACACCATTCTAGTCGGTGCATCATTTTGACATTTCTCAATTTGACAGTTGAAGTGGTAGATTAATTTTTCAGAAATTTTTGTTGTCAATTATTAAGAGACTTATTATGGATGGAATATAGCGACAATAAATACATTTATCTAATTTTGCCTTTACTGCTGTGCATTTTACCCCTCTCACAACGAGCGGGGCGGTCTAAAAATTTCCCCTAAACAGCGATGAAGGTCGGTCTGAGGAGGCTGTCTTCTTTTCAGGGGAGGTGAGGTTCTGAGATCGCTTCGTAGATGAGCGCGGTAGGGGGTCAAATTATCCTTGCTAACCACAGCCCATTTCCGTGCGCCTTAAGGGAAGGTAATAACAGGGGGTGGGGTAGTGGGGTAAATGATCACCCAGGTTGGGAGAGTCCAATTCATGTCTTAGCCTCCCAAAATAGCCAGGTTTTAAAGGAACTAGAAGTCGCCTCGGGATTAAAGAATTAAAGAATCTAAGTAAAGTTATTCGAGGAAAGGAATTCGTCAGAAGTTTGGTATCGCCGTATGTGTTGTTTAGCTTTGGCTTAACAATGGACAATTGAAGGTAATATTTGGTTGTTTGGTTTTTTTGGCGCAAGAGCCATTACATTGACTATACTACGCCAAACAAAATTGTAAATTTGTGTCAAGATAAAAGCATTATGTAACACACGTGTAAAAAAACCGATGGAATTTTTTAAAAGGAAAAACTGAAAAAATGTTTATATAAGAGAATAAAAACCAGTTGCCTTCAAGAAAGCAGGAAGAGGAACATGAGGAGACTTTCCAAATGTATTATTTGGAATGCCTTTTTAAACGCTTTTACTAAGTTCGAAATGTTTCATGTTTGTATGTAAGATTGGAATTTTGTGATCGATTTTTCACTCACTTCTTAATGCAGTCGAGTTCTGAAATTTTGTATATTTATTGAGTCAGGATGACATTGCAATACTTTAATAATATTAGTGCTCCCAAACATCAATTTAAAAAAAAATCGCAAAATTACGTTAGCACTCTAAGGTTTCAGTGGCGCCATCTATAGTATTTTTGGGAACTAAAATATATTTTTCTTTTTTAATGCATTGGTAAAAGCGGTTTTTTTTAAGTTTTTTCATTTATAACTTATTATACTCAAGTTCTTTTTATGTGTTTTATTTATTTACCTACTGTGTATTCTCTTTTTCAATGAAGTTTTCATTCCTTACATATGGGAGTATATTTTGAAAAGATAGTTTCGTTTGGTGTTTGTTCTAGGTTTGGTTTTTCTTTTCTATTAATATGTTCGCGTGCAGAAGTGGGAAAGGACAAAACAAAGTGAAAACACTCACTATGAACCCCTTTTGTCACTGGTTTAAAGGACGCAATAATTTAATAAAATTAGGCTGTATTGAATTAAATGCAATATAAGGTGGTTTATATATTCGTATGTTATAACATTTTTGTCATTTTACACCCCAATTAAATGAAGGCTATAGCAATCGCGTCTTCAAACGTGTCAGATATGTAGTAGTATCCCTTTCCCTTAGGGTTACGGAATTTTTACCGTCATAATTCCCTCTTAGGTTTACTTTTCCTTTCATTAGAGTATAACTGTGTTGAAAATGTTCAGTGAATGAATTTTTGATTTGTATTTTTTAAATATACGTTTTGAGCCTTTTCCAGCCCTTCCAACATTCGTATTTTTTGAAGTAAGTTGGTTGGCGAGAGTATTAGCTTTTCATTGAAATGTTCTCTTCACTCTTTAATCCCGAGGCGACTTTTTTCATCTAGCCCCTTTAAGACCAAGACTTTTTGTGTGGAACCGACATGAATTGGACTCTTCCAATCTGGGTGATCATTTACCCACCACCTCACCCCTTGCTGTAAGCTTTCCTTAAGGCGTACAGAAATGGGCTGTGATGGGCAAGGATAATTGGACCCCCTACCGCGTTTATCTCCTAAGTGATCTCAGAACCTCCCCTCAAAAGTAACCAAACGCCTTAGGCCGACCTTCGTCGCTGTAAAGGGAAATTTCTAGACCGCCCCGGACCGTCTCGTTCGGTATGATAGGGTTAATATCGGAAACGATTCTGTCTCAGTCATCAAACCTGTATTTACTATTTTCTTGAATGCACAATACATTAACGCCACTGTATACCCACGAGCTCGTATCCAGAAGGGTACCCTGTCAGTTGAATGGGTATACGTGGAAGGAAGTCCATATCGTGCTCCCGTAGGGAGACATGATTGATCTCGCATCTGTTCTTGCTTACGTTAAGTTGTCCTGATCCAAGTGTGAAGTGTCCAAAGGAAACAGAGCACAGAGGCTTTCTTAGATGAGTGTAGTTGTACAGAATCTGGCCATAAGGAGTATCGATTGCATTTACGGGGCCAAAGGGCATAATTGGGTTTTGAAATGATGAATAATGATTAGTTATGGTATGAGGAACAACACATTACAATACACTCGATATGAAATTGGCAAATTGGGAAGGATAATAAACAAGTGAAACCACAAATTTCGGTTATATAAAAGGAAGAAAAAACGAAAAACAGAATACGGATACCCATATACAAAAATATACAGTGTAAGAACAAAAATGACTAATAATAAAATAACAGGACTAAAACTAAAAAAAAGGAGAGCATGGAAATTTGAGCTAATAACAACATGGCGATGATAATGCATTGAAAAGAGAGCTAAATTTTTTGAAAAGCTACGAGAAACTTGAACATGAGATGCAATTTGAGCAGAGGAGGAGTCAAATAAGAGTTCACAAAGTCCGTTGACTGAGAGTCTATTGACTTTCAAGAGTGCCAATAGTTTCAGACCTTCAGAACATTTGACCTGGTTGTAAACAATTTAATTCGTCACCGGAAGATCACAAGTTCGAGACATTGCTACTACATAGACGATTGGTAGAGTATTGTTGCAAAGATGTAATGTCTCTTTCCTGCCTCTATAGACTTATAGTTGGGGAGGGAGTTTTACAGGGGTAAGTATGGTGTGACGGGCATCGGCCTTTCCGGAACCCCTGACCTTCGCGACGAATTTGCCGACAAATTTGACGACAAATAGATGATTCCAGAAAATGCTACCCTTTTCTCAATATCTCTATTAGGAAATGGAATACGCTTGAATATACAAGAAAACTCCATGTGACTTCACGTCCTGTCGGAGAGAGTATATAAGGACCACGTTTGGATCAGAGGGAGCGCTGTTGATCCACTACTTTAACTACTTTAGAGTTACTACTTCAGACGAAACTCTAAAGTAGTTAAACTAAAGTGCGAGCTAGGAAGCCGGTGAACTGAGCGCTATTGAAAGTGCTGTTATTGTCGTTACTAGTTATTTGTTGACTGTTTGTGTTGCCAAATATCAAAGTGCTGAACTGTTATTTCCTGTGAATTGTTGTCTGTTCACGTTGCTAATCGGTGCAATATCTATTGTTACCTGTTCTACGTGTTGTCCTGCATATTTGTGAATAAACCTTCATTCTCCATTATCCTTCGTGTTGGGCATTTTATACCATATACCCACAGGAAGATTTTCTTAATAGTATACGGACCTGGTATGGAAAATTTGCCATGGGCCAAACGTATCCGAATGGAGAGATGTGGAAGAAAAGAGAGCTGGCTCTGGTGTCATCGCGTTTCTCTTGGTTTGGCGTTGGTTCCAACTCACGACGCCTATCCCAAACTAGCCTTCATGTAATTGAGAAACTGAATATTAATATAAGTTAAATGAACTTAAGTGGACATACGACTCTTAAACCTAAAAAAATTAGGGTGGAAACTGTCAAATTCGATACATTGTATATCTAAAACAATACATTTCACAAACTCACTTTTCTTTTAGAAAAATATCGATCAAGTAATTTTTTTGCTTTCTGTCGAATTCAAATTTATAAATACTAAACTGATAGCTCTATAAATAATTTTACTCAATTAAGTTTTGAGATGTTTAATGGATTTCAAAGCATTAAATATCGGTTCTTAAATTTAAACAAATTAAGACACTGTTCTTACGTTTAAACAGTTAAGGGGACATACGACTCTTAAACCTCGAAACAATGGGGTGAAAATACATTATATCTCTGAAACAATGCAATTCACAAACTCCCTTTTTTTCTAGAAAAATGTGTCCTTTCTCTTATAGTAAACACATTTTCAAACCTTCATATTGGTATGCATTTATTTGAGAGAGTAATAAATATGGGTATCATTTTTAGAGAAAAAATGAGATAGTCACCTTCAGCGCATGATTATGGATAGAATATTGGTCTAAACACAATTTTTTGGATATTTCAACAGTCCAAACAATCTGTTTAAGAAATAGAACCACAATTTATTTACATATAAATTTAATTTCTATTTTATATACCAATTTAAAATAAAGTTTTAAAAATAGTTAAAATTTCAACGTTTCTATCCCCCCCAAAAAAACTGCTATGGAGAGAAAATGCACAAAAATTGTGGTTCAATTTGTAGAATATAGCGTAATACATATTCTGTAAACGTTTTATGTAAAAATGTTCAATAGTTCTTGAGATATTGTGCGCGCAATATCAAAAAAACACATTTTGAGATATCGCGCTTTAAAGATATGGCGCTTTTCAGTGTTTACGTTCAACAACTGATACATTTTCCTTCCTAACTTTTATAATTAACACGGATTATATTAAATTGTTCAAAAATAACTGGTGAATAATATAAATTTTTTCAAAATTCAAAAATTTTCGAAATTGAACAGTCGTATGTCCCGTTAACCAAAATATTTCCAAAATTATTTAGAAAAAAATTATTCATTTAAAACAAATTAATATTTTCAGAGAAAAAGACGATAACATGAAAATGTTAACATTTACCTTATTCAATTTAATATATTATCGAGTTTCCAGAATGAAAAAGGGACAAAAAATTTATTATTTCATAGAAGGAAAAAAAAACATTACCTTAAACAAACACATTTCTCCAAAAACTATTTAGCAAAAACAACTTTTGTTCGAAAAACAATTTCCAAAGAACTTTTAAAGTAATAAAGGTTTCCACATTTTTTGTCAAATAAAAAAAATGAACGCCGTAAAAACAGAAAAAAAAACACCCACAAAGTACTGTTAACACATTTTACCTGAAATCGTTTAAAGAAACTGCCGTAGCTTCAGGGCAATAGCGTGCAGGGGCATTGTTTCTTTTCTTTTTGTTTCTGAAGTCATTATTTAAATCGTTTGCCTAATTGTTATTGCTTTAAAATATGCACGAACACAAAGAATTTATTTTTAAAAAAACATCTGTAATGTATTTTGTTTCATCTTATTTTTAATCTAAAAGATTTTTTAGTTAGAAAAAAATGCATTGATATTGTTTGTGATATAATGTTTGGCATGAAAAAATAGGTCTTTGAAATACATTTAAAAGATCTTAGAAATGACAATTTAAGATAATTTTTTAAATACCTATGCTTAGGTCATACAGTAGAACCACTTGAATCTAAACTAATTTGGTCTAACCTTCGTTTGGATTTCGGTGAATTCGGATTATCCGTGAAAGTTCGGTAAAATACTCTTGATATACCCAATGCAGTAGAGTATTGACTCTGGCTGCTTTTTGAAGGCTTACGGAAGGAGCACGCAGCGATTGGCACGGTATAATGGCAAACAAGTTGAGGGTGAAAAGAAGATATCTGAGTTAGCTTCTACTAACTGAGGTGCTGTATTCATTCTTAAAGACCAATTCGAATATTTCTTTCAAGTTGGGAGCAAACATTAGCTTTGTTTCTGATTCGTAATTGTTATTTTTCCTTCATTTTTCCGAAAAATGTTTCCGAAAATTAAACAATGTTCAGATTATCTGAAATTTCGGATTCTTGGGGTTTGGATTCCGGATTTCACTGGTATTTAGTTGTAGAGCCATAGTGAAGTAAGGATATTCATTGCTTGATTGACACTGGCGTAACTACCGATTAAAACAGTTATATTATTATTCCGTTATGTTTATCAGTATCCGACAGTGGCGAATCCAGGATTCGGTTCGGGGGGGGGGGCTGAGGTCATAAAAATTTTGTATCGTAGTGACGAATGCCAAACCTCATGGCTTATTTAAATCAAAACACTTTATCTTTACAGGCTTTCCACTCCTGACAATAAGAATAATGAAGAACACTACAATACTTTCGATAATTTAATAAAAAATACAATGAAATAGCTGGCCAAAAAATTGTTTTCGACCGCGCCAACGTTACAAGTGCAAGTGGAATGAATAGAAAAGTAGGAAAATTTTCGAGCCTGTCAAGTCAGAAAGCAATGTTGTCACGATTTTATTACTATTTTTTTTAAATGAAAATTAAGATCAAATAGTTGTAGTGATTTTAAATTAAATCAAGATTTTTGGTTTAGCTCTGGGGGGGGGGGGCGGCAGCCCGATAGCCCCTCCACTGGATTCGCCACTGGTATCCGATAATGGGAAATCTATTATATTTTTCTTTATCGGATTTTGTTGAAAATTTCATACATCTACAGCTTCGATAATGAGACCAGATACCAAATTTGATTCATTCCTTTATTGAATTCTCCTGTTCAAAGAAGACAGACAGACAGAGTAGTCTTTTAGGACACAGCTAGGTGTGAAACTTGGAGATACTTTAAATAGCTTCTTAGCGATTTAATTTTTCTGACGATTACAATACATTCTCTTCGTTTACTTCGTATGTGACAAAGTAAAAATTTTGGAACTTTACAGAACATTGAAACATGATCGGTATTACGATCAAAACATCTTTAAATTATAGGTAAGTAACGCTTACCTTTGTTTGGTCGTATCAGGTTTTCTTCATACTGGAGTGGCTTTAATCTAATCTGAAATCTCTTTATTATGTGGCAGGTATGAAGTCAGGGAGTAAATCTTTAAGAATGAAAATATTTAATAATGATTAAGTTTACATGATTAATTTTACATTTACAAAAGTTAGAAAAAGGGGATTACAAAAACGCGCGTAGCATAGTTGGCCGCCAAAACCGAGAGAGAGCAAGTAAAACAAAACCCCTGGGGGCGGGGAAGGAAAGTTCTCTTCAGTTAAAACTGATCACAGTTAAGTTCAGTCCCTGGTGGTTTCCGACAATCGTTGACAACAAAAGAGTTTCTGTAAACCGAAAATTAAAAACAGCACATTTAAGTGTCGCATTGTTAAAAGTAATTCAAATGCCTTTTTCTGTAATGTTAATTCTGAAATAACTTCATCTATCACAAAAAATATTCTACATAACAAATTTATTGAAAACCTCACAATTCATTAATAAAGATGCTTAATATATTGTAAAGTTGCTTAAGTCGTACCCCCTGAGGAAAAAAGTCTACAAATCGCAAGTTTTACTAAATGAAGGATTAAATTTTCAATTATTCACAACTTATATGAATATTGCAGCTATTTATCATAATAAAGTTCAAAATACACGTACTATGTCGCGCGCGCGCGAAGGAAATGAACAAATCTTAAAGTAATTACATCAGTACGACTAAGAAACCGGTTCTTAAGTCGTACCTTGGAAGCAAATGAATCGAAAACACCTTGTATTACTATGCTTTGAGTATACGATCTTGTATTGAGTTAATCCTCGGTCAACCCTTTCGCTTTTCCAATTTCATAATGTGTGTATTCGGATGCATGGAATTTTCAATAAGCTCACAGGAATTTCACTTTCTTCTTTATTCTTGACATTACAACACACCACACACAATAAACGATCACAAGGAGACAACACATATTAACAGAATATAAACATATTTGTATATTTAGCCGCTGACAAGGAGC
>BGPR01029224.1:0-19412 GCA_013235015.1 Araneus ventricosus | reverse complement strand
CGCTTTACAAAAAATTCATAATTTGAAGTAACAAAAAGAGCACATCACTGTTATCTCTTTAGATGCACAAGGTGATTTCGAAAAAAATCACCATGCAAATTCTCCCATCAACAATAATGTTCACTTCAATTCCTATACCACAGAAACTCTTAAAGATATCCTTACGAATAGTTCCTCAAAAAGCACAAGGTCTTGTCTCCCGTCCGCAGAAAAAAAAACTGCGCTCCTGTATGTCTAAACGTTTCTCTCCCTTATTTAATCTTGAACTCAAAATTTCCATTCTTCATGAATTTTTGATGTCAGACTTTACAAATAGCCCTTCCTTCAACTTTCATTTCGAAAAATTCGGGCGCTGTTCACAAAAGCTATTTGAAACATTCTCATTCTCTTAGTAATGTCTTAACAAATTGTTTTATATGGTCTAATTTAATATGAAGCAGTATTTTTCCAATGTTTCTGTAAGGAACGCACCACTATACCTGGTACATGAGGGACAGGATTTCTCGCAGATGGAATGTTAGGATAAAACACACATCCATTTGTTCCTTAGATTTATACCTTATACATTGCATGTACAAAGATAACAAGCATGAGTATGGTTTTTAGACTATCGACGAACCATTGGTATACTAAACCGAAAAGATTGTTTTTATACATTGATACCATCGCCTTAATTCTTTTACACAGACGGAACAATTTTGTCCTACTCAAAGCTCAGAATTATATAAAAGCGTGATGAACTGCACTAAGAAAGACATTGATGAGGGAGTAGAAAATATAGCAGGAAGTAGAATGATGGAGAGGAAGAAGATATTAGAATTCCATCAAACAAGGGATCGGGTTTCAATTTGCTTTCTCTGGCTTTATTGTTGTGTTTTACGAACAGTTTACTGGGTCAGAAAAAATATTAAATAATAGTTTATTCTTTCTTGGGTAGAATTTATATAGATTAAATTAATTTTTACAATCTCTATATATATTAAATATATTTATAAAAATAATTTTAAGTTGCTCTGAAATGTTCAAATTCCGTAGATATTAGACCTGTTGTTTGTGATAAAACTGTAAGTGATGGAATTTTTAGTTATTTGTCCAATAATTAGCATCCCAAAAACTATAGAAAATGCAAATTATTTTTAGCACAATTTTTTCAAGGCTCATCTGTGTAATAGGAAACATATAATAAGATCTCAAAAGTAGACAAATATACATTCAACAAGAGTTCAATTTAAAACTAAAACTTTTGACAAGTTGAAACTTCGAATTAATTACGAGATAAGCGATTTAAATTACAATTAAATGTCCCTTATTGTCATGTCTAAGTGAAATCCTAGAAAAGGTTTTCTTAACGCCAAAATTCGTTAGCTTCGGGACTTTCGTATTATTTTATGAGTTACTGTCTGTCAGGTAAAATATTAAATAATGAAAAATTTAAAAATTTTATTTAGTATTCGTATAGCGAAATTGTGTATAAGACATGAGTTAAGTTTAAACATTAATATAATAATTCTTACTTTCTTCAATGGGATTTTGCAATCCCAGAAAATCCGGATTTTCTTGCTTAAGTTCTTAATCTATTCTTATGTGCCATGGATTCCCAAGGTTCTTCAATAAAATGAAAGAATTTAACGAATTGTTGAATTAGTTTCTTACGCAAAATAAATCTTGAACATGTCAATAAAATATTATCTATTGCACCACTTTTTTTAAGTATATTTTGTTCTAATTTTGTATTTTGCAAATTGTGATCTTTCCTGTTTTTGCAAAACTAAAATGGGAAGAAACTTCAACAAAGACCCAGGGATCTTTCTAATCTATATTTCGAATCTGCACTACGCAGATAAAGGCCACCATGCCCATTTCTTGTGAAATGGAGTTAGTACCGTGTCCTTGATGCGCAGTTTTCACTTTATATAGAGACACAGTTACTGTAAATAATTGAAATAATACAATGGAAAACAAAACCATGTCCATTTTAGTTGGAGGTTTGGGATTACGGCCTTTGTTGCTTCAAATACCATAACCCGTCTAATTCAAGTTGGAGGTAAAGAACACCATGTGGGCTTGGATTTGTTCACACCTGTAAATTCTGCATGAATAAAACACCATGTGGACGTAGTGTTGCATACCTCTCTGTCAGTCTAGCGGATGGAATGGGAACTTCTTTGCTAGTCTGCTGGTGATGCTTATATTGGTAGTTGTTAACTGTGGCGCTGCGATCAAGATTTCAGCCAGAAAAGTGAACTGACGAGATCGAGTTCAACGTGACTAAAAAATAAATGCGCAGTTGTGAAATAATTCAATTCAGTTTTCAAGTTTCGAATTCTTCCTTGTTTTTGTTTTAGATGCCGACGTCGCTTTTGTTATGTTAATAAAGATGTTGTTTACAGACATCGAGTTGGTCATTTGCATAATTAATTAGCAGACCAGCAAATTAACCTTGTGGGGATCATTAGCTACTTTTGATTGTTTAGAAAGATGGCGCCGGCGAAATGGAGCCTAAACACAATTCTCTCTGATGGAAAATATTAAGTACGCTTGCGTCAAAGGATGAAAGTTCAACAGACAGCAAAGTTCAAATAATTTATAATCAGTGTTTAGAATCATAACCTATAAAGACCATAAAAAAACTTTGACTTGAATTTTGCCTAATTGAAGTTAGTACACTGTTTGAACATTGTAATCGTACATTGAACGTTTAAGAAAAGCTTATTAATAACTAGAATATTACCCATCATGGTATGATGGGTGCAAATTGCCTCTTCATTCGAGAGATTTCCCGTCAAATATGACGTGTTTAAATAGATATATATGCGAGAGAAATGTTTAACATTGATTGAAAACAAATAAAACAATAATGTTTTATGACAGCTTGTGATGGAATTTCAGCTTCGATGCATCTTCTATTTAAGCGGCTGCATCTGCTGCACGAATACTGTCCAGCAATTCCTGGCTTCCTTTTGTCATCCGCCGTCTTTTTGAGATGGTTTCGTCGGTATTCATCGTAAAAAATATAATAAACTGATTCATGATTGTTAAGTATTAAATATATTAAAAAAGATATACACACAAAATATGTATATAATAATTCAATAACCATGAAATTCTCAGCTTATCAAACCGAAAAGAAAAGTTAAAATTTCAAAGGATTTTTTCGAAATTCTAATCAAAACAAAGCACTTGTCTGCTTGTCAAACGTAGCCAAAAAATATTATCAAATTATATCACGATTGCAATAAATATTCAAATGCATCCTGGCGTACAAACTATATCATGCGCATGATATACCACTGATGTAATTTACTACTTTCCATTAAAAAACTGAAATTCATTTGAAATATGATTAATATAATTTAAAATTTCTCGGGAACTATTGATCATAGCGAGATACATTTTATATCAATCGATAGAAAATTTTATTTCCCTATTTTAGAGATATTAAATTTGAAATTAGAATGGCAATTACTTTTTAAATTTAAAATTACTGAAATTTAGGTGCCCTAACAATGAAATAATGCTGTTGAACGTCTCGCAGTGATATGGTGCGAGTTTTATTGTTGGTAACGTCAGAGATTTACCGGATCAATGAGAGACAGATCTGGGCTATTATATTAGTAATTTTAAAGGATAAATAAAATATTTCAATAAGAAAAATGAATGTATTTGGATTTTTGGTTATTATTTGCTTCTTTCTCATTCCAGATTCACATGCAAACTCTGAAGATGGAGGAGAAAACAAGCATACTGGAAGAGACATAGAAGACAGTTGGTTAAGTAGCAAGGAATTTGATGATTCAGACATGGACAAAGATTATGTGCCAAATAGTGATGTAAGCTCCTCAGAATTCGATCTTTTTAACCCATCTACTTCAAACAAAGGGAGAAAAAAATAACAACGGAAATCAAAGCAAAAAAGTAGTGGTGCATTAGAGAATGATTTAAACCTTACAAGCGACGACGAATTGAATGATTTAACTCCAAGGAACAATGACTTCTGTAGAAATATTTAAAAAACATCTATTGTACAAAAGGGAAGACTACGGATGAGAAATCCAAATGCCTGGCTTTGCAATGTACGCAAACAAAAGTTAGCTGCAGGTGAGGAATATATCAGTGAAAAATGTAAAACTGTAGCTGCTAAGGTTATGAAACCACCACGATCATGCTGGATGAAGTGTTACGAGAGGTTGTCTAATGATAAAAGATTAGAGATTTTTAAACATATTGGGACAAAGAAAAAAAGTTGTAATATAATTAAGCAATTCATTTTATCTTGCTTAGCAGCTGCGCTAATGAATGTTAAAAAAAGACAAAATACTCTGCAAACTACTTTATAATTAACAATAGCAAATTAGAAGTGTGTATGACAATGTTTTTGAACATACAATTTCAAATACTGTTATGGTAAATTCTCTAAAAAACCGACAACTAGGGGGTGCTGTTAAAATTGATCAGAGAGGGAGAAATATTCCAACAAACAAAACTACAGAACAGAGTATAGTAAATGTCATTCAACATATTTCTTCCTTTCCTTGCTATGACAGCCATTATGGTCGGGTAAAAAACCCATCACAAATACCTTAGTGCTGAGTTAAAATTTTTTAAAAAATGTAAGACTTATACCTACAGTTTTGCAAAGACAACAACATACTTGAAGAACTTATTGCTAAAAAATGGAAATACTTTGATGTTTTTGATCACCAATTTAAGCTTTCTTTCAAGCCACCAGAGATAGATACATGTGACTATTGTGATTCCTTTCAGGCTAGACTTAAGAATAACTATTTAAGCCGGGCAGACGGAGACAAGCTCATCGCTGAATACGACTTACACCTTACAGGATCAAAGATCAAAGTACACAACATGGAACAAGAAGATTTTAAACAATTTAATTCATTCTTTACAGGATAAAATGCACCCTTCATTCAAAGGAAAAAATGTTCAGAAAGAGAAGTTTCGTCTGTCAACCTGTGTTCACATTCAAGTGCGGCAAGAAAACATAGGGATGATTTACTTAAAAACATCATTTGTGGCGAGTTTGACGCAGTTGACCTAAACAGAATAAGGATAAGTGCAAGATTGGAGTATGCTAGGAGGCCTAGGTTTCCAACACATCTACCAGTGAAGTCAGCAGTCCCAATATCGCAGCAGAAGTACAAAGAATTATTATCTCTGTTACCTTATATACTAGTGTTTGCCATGCATTTCATCAGAATCTGCCAAAAAGCGATGTCAACAACAGTGACATCGCTTGACGGTGATAACAGTGATTCCTTGGAGGAATAAAATGCTTTATTTTACAATACTGTGTTGCCAGTTTCTTCAGCACACACTATGGTAATGTCCTTTCTCAGTGACTTCTTAAAGAAACCCAAAATAAAACTTTTTTAAGTTTGTACTTTTCAGTAATAAACTGTATTTTCATTTTAAAGCTTGGCCTATTTTTATAACCTATCGCAAACTATTACAAATAGTCTAACTAACTTTCAAAAATAATTACATCATGTCCAAAGTGCAACGTTCATGCCCATAATTGTACAACACTTTGTCCAAAAAAACTATTTTAAAAATAAATTATGAAAATGCATTATTAAAATCAGTATTTCCATTTAGTCTATAATGCCATTAATAACGTGTTGCAGTTTCATAAAGCAATTCCTATTAGTTGCGAAGAAACATGCACTTAAAGTTAAGAAAAATGGAAAATTTGCTCTTCTGAAAAATTACGTTCTCGTGATATGTTGTCGTTTACCTCCGGGGTACAGAATTAAATAATATTGTATCAGCACTAAAAATAGTGTCTCTCTTTTCATAACCATTCTTTATTGACATTGTGAAAGCCTTGATTTAGGTATGGGCTCAAATTGTAACCGCATACAAATTCCTTCACTACATTATCTGAAATCTTCACTTATACAGGGTGTAACACAATGGAATCCCTGATTTTTAGATTAAATAGCCCCAGCGGAGATCGATAGAAGAATAAAACCAAACGCATGTTTATTTTGAAAACCGTAACAACTTAGTACAAAAGTTTCAAAATTAGTTGCCGAGAAGTTGCGTTGTGTGTTGTAGTGGTAAGCAATTTTTTAAAAGAGTGCTCTGAAGCATAGAGTGATAGTCTTCGGACATTTCCGCTGTTGAAACGTGAAGGGAGGGTTTCGGGTTTGGAACGATTTTTCGTTATACTACAAGCGTCAGAAGATCGACCAGACACTTGCGGTGAATACAAAATAGGATGCGAGCACATTGCACCCGAGTGATTTTTCTTTTTCTTCAGGAACACTTTGAGAACAGAGCAGATGCTTTGAATTATTCAGTATTTGCTACAACAGGCATGGATTGACCCCCATATTTCCCCTGCATCACTAAGATATTGTATAATGTTGTACGATATTGAACAATATTTGTAATATTCTATAATATTGTACGATATTGAACTACATTTGTAATATTGTACGATATTGAACTACATTTGTAATATTGTACGATATTGAACTACATTTGTAATATTGTACAATATCATATAATATTACAAAATAAAAAACAATATCATATAAAATCTGATAACATGTTGTGCTACCTTGATCACCCGATCTTACCCCCACAAGACTACTTCTTGTGGGGCACATTTAAGGATAATGATTTCTGTAACACTCCTGAAATACTTTATCTGTGAGGTTTATGCATCTATTTCCGTTGACACATTACTGAGGGTATTTGAAAATTTAATACTTCGAATCGCCATATTTGTGCTTCGAAAGACGCGCATTTTGAATCGATTATGATGTGATTGCAACGATTGCATGCAAAGTTTAGTCTATAGTTTTCTTCTCGGACTGCGTACTTCGATTCTAGTGTGGAGCGGAAGTTAGGAGAGGTTGATAACGCTCCAGGTGTCGTCCTGTTCATCTAAATTCGGTTTAAAAGTACGAGATCCGTCCCAAAATAGCCCTAATAAAAGAATATGAACTCGGCACACCTTCTCATCATAGTTACTGTTTAATTCATTTCAGTTTAATTTGAAATTTGTTATTTAAAGAATCTGCTTATTAATAACAGGAACGTTTCCTCGTAAAAATAGTTTTGATAAGATCAAAAGGTGTACAGAATGTACGTTAAATAAAATTTAAATAAAAATGGATGCTAAATAAAAAAGAAAATTGGAAAATTGAAATAATTTTCTCTTTGCGTTGGGATGGCTCCCCTACGGCAAAATTCTAGATGGTGTATCATCTGAAATTTTCTTGACTTTGACAGGAAAAAAATAACTCTATAGTTGTAAGAAGTCGCAGATTAATTTATTGAGAAAAACACTTGAAACAATGACTTTTTTATTCTCCAAGCAATAAAATGAGCCGATGTATACAGTGAATAATAAAAATGAAATTCAGTAATCAATTCTCCAAACAACCCTCATCCTGATTATCTTGATTGTACTCAAATGGCAAAACAAATATGTGGACTAGTAGGAAAAAGAAAACAAACAATCTAGCATTATCTCGGTTCCATTTATCTTGCGATCAAATAAAAGATATAATTTAAATAGAATTTAAATGATATATTTTTTTATCTGAAAGGATTCTATATACAAAATTTACATGAGGAATAATCTACGCCTTGAAATGCGTAGATTAACCTTCTTACTGCCTTCAAATTTTAAATGGCAACATCCGTTTTTTGTTGCCAAATCAAAAAATTGTGTCATAAGCTGTAATCTAAAATCAAATTTTTCGGATTTATGAGCTAACCAAAGATTTCAATCTCTAGTTTTAAAATAAAATTTTGTACTTATTTCATATTTTGGGAAAAATATCATAATTGATATGAAAACCAAACCTATCTAATATGCTAATGTAAAAAGTAGTTTACACATACTTTTCATTGAAAAGAATATTTAGCATACGATATAATTTATCAAAAATATTGCCTAACTTTTTTTCGAATTGACACAACTAAATTCCGATAGAAATCAGTGGAGAATGTGACTATGTAAAATCTAAGCCATTCCTTTGAATAGTTCTACTATGGTATTAAATTTTCTATTTTCCCTCTGTAAACGATGCACCAGCAGAGCATTCAAAAATTTCAAAAAATTTGCAAATTTCTTGATTTGGTGTTGAAATGCATGCTGATTATTCATTTCTGGTATCAAACATGATTTTATACGTCGTTCTTGTATAAGAAGGCATAGAATGAAAGGCTTGAAAAACATTACATTGAGTCTTAATACAGAATGCGCTTTTAAAAAAAATCTTTATTTCAGGATTTTTGTTCCAGGAGCTGCAAAAGAAAAAAAAATCAAAGTAAAAACAGTTTTCCTATACAGCATGTCTTTATAATAATCAATACTTTTAAATTTGCCACAGAGTCATTTTCAGAGAAGATTGAAATTTTCTCTCCCTCTCGCAGAATACAAGAAGTCACATAAAATTGGGAATTTCACTTTCTACTAATTATTTTGTTGAATCGCAATTTTGTAACTTCCATGGTTTGGGAAAAACCCAAATAATATATCTAAGTATTATTTTAGCCTTGTCATCACAAAGAGCATTACCGAAAAAAAATCGTCACTGGTGTCCTCATTTCATATTCCATCAGATATTCCAACGCTGCGAATTCTGGACAGCAGTAAGCGCAGTTTAAAATGTGAACCATGTTATATTGCTAATATGTATGGAATGGTAGTACCAGTTGACCATTCAGGGTATTTGCGAAAAGTATACGACACATTTATAATTATTATAATACGACATAATTATAATTTTAATAGTTTCAATGATTATATTAATGATTATTTCAATTTATTTATTTTCACTATTACTATAAAATTTATAATTATACCTTATAATAAAAAATGAATCAAACACGTTTAAATCACCAAATTAACAGCTCCGAAATCCAGTTTCGGATCTTATATAGGAAACAGTCCTAAAAAAAATTTGCAGATAAATTTTGTCCTCTAGGAATAAAAAAATCTGTATTAAAAGTAATTTTTTAAAAATCATTCATGGAAGTTGTGAAGAGTTAAAACAAATATTTTCATTTCTAATATTTTTTTAAAATTTTAATTGTTAAAAGCTCTTATTGAGAACATGATACTGTATTATTTAACATGAAATGCATTTATTGTCGGTTGATATGAATGCTGCAGGGGACAGCTATTAAGGGTACACTTGACTTTTAGACGGAATACGTTTGTCCTTTCTGGCCCATTGCAATTAGAACTGAAATTTCAAAATTTTTGTTTGCAAATCACAAATTCTAACGTGTTTAGAAAATAAAGTTAAAACTATGATTTTTTGTAAGTACAGGTAATTAAATTTTTTATAAATTATTATATTAGATTTAAGATTGCGTCTAGCATAATTTTCCTGTAATGATATATTTAAAAAATAAATGAAATTGAAAGCCAGATATTTAATTTCTCCCTTGTCAGTTATTTTTAAAGGTCAGCAAATAAATGGGTGTTTTAAACTACCAAACTTCAAATGCAAAATAATAATAATAATAAATAAAATTGAATATTTAGTTAAACATTCGAAAAACTGTACTGTTTTATATTTTTGTATTTCTGTACATATTATTTTGGTTAAGAAAGCCTGTAACACAGTTTAAATCCCATACTATACTAAACAACACATTTCCTTATTTGATCTGATAATTTTGAACATATTCATAATTTTAGAATCGAAAGATATAGAAACTGAAAAAAATATTTACGTTACGTTTGAATGAAAATTATTTTATTTAAAATATTGTAGTCATTGCAAATTTTTCAGCCTTTATGATGCAATTTTCCTTGCGTACCATAAAATATAAAATTATCTTCTTCAGCCATAACTATTGCATGAACCACGTATAGATTATATGTGTTACCAACTGTTTCCCTCTGTAACTTAACATTTTACAGTGCTTCTTTTTTTGTCTTTCCTATAATTCCTCTGCTATCTAATAAAGCCAAACAAGCTCGACGCTTTACAGGCTCAAATGCCGGAGAATTTTTTAAATCTCCAGGTAAATAAATTGCAAACTGGTTTTCTGGAAAAGCTAAATTTTATCAGGTTCAATAACGCCTTTTCAACTATTGCTGTGCTCTTGTCGAAGACACTGTTTTAGCAAGACAGCTCTTTCTAGCTTGAGAGAGCCCAATTTCGTAATGTCAGTTCCAGATTCAACATTTTACTTCCTAACCTCGTCTTTTGTAATAAAATCTGATGCTAGTGAGAATAGATCTTGCATATCAATAAAGGGCGAGTGCTGCCTAAGCAAACTTCTAATTTCTAGTAGTGTATTTCTTTCATTTCAAAATGTCCATTATAGCTAGTTGTGAGAATGTTGCAGAATTTTACATTTGTCTTACAAGCATATTGAGCTATGGCCTGCCCACAGATAAACCAATTAAAAAGCTAATAGCAAAATCTATTCCGATTGTAAGTTCTTATAGCTTTGCAAAATTTTCATTAGTTATTGCTCTATCAACATATCTTAACAAACTTAGTTCAATTTCTTATTTGAATGTCGAATAGTCAAGAACTGTCCCAAGTATAATTGAGGAATTCTTCAGCTGACATGTTCTTTTCAAGCTCATTCATCTCCTGGCAAACCTTGGCGTCATCTAAAATGCCTGTTGCATGACACATTGGAAGCAATGCTTTAACGCGGTTCAAGTGAAGGTTTCAATCAGCCACACGCTCTGTTTGAATAAAATGTAGTGCTAAGGTTATGAGTTCAAAATACTCAAGATAAATTAGAGTCATTTTCCTTCTTTGCCTTGAGTCTTTCTATCATGTAAGGAAATCCCAGTTTCTCAACTTTGTGAAGACTTGATCTTTTCCCTTTCTATCAAATGACGGTAGACTGAATTCAATAATAGGAGATTCAATAGAGGAGACGAGTCTTGAACACTTCATCTGCGTTTGTGAAGCATTGCCATTTCGTTCCATTAGTGCTGATAAGACTTTCAGAGGTTTGATGAACCTGGGATAACTCTTGTATACGCCTGACCTAAAAGAAACTTGAGGAGTGATGCGTCAACATGCAAAATTCCCCAATGCTCGGAAATTCAGTTATTTTTCATTATAAAGTCAATGGTACAATGTAGCTAGCTCATAAGGAAGTGGAATCGAATGATGATATGTGAATCCATTCCATTTTCACTGATCCCTTCAACACTGAATCCACTGAAATAAAAAATTCAAACATAATCGGACGCAACTCATTTACTTGATTAACGTTCCCCTCACGTGCATGATAAGAGAACTAGAGAAAAACCATGATACCCTAGTGTGAGTGGTAGGGATCCAGGAAGCGACTAGAGGTCTCACACCTTTCTCGGTAAAACCGCAATTAGGCACAAAAAATATGGGTGTTTCATCTCACAGATTAGATGCGTCTGATGAATGTTTAAATAAATTTTTCTATTGGAAGCATTTGCCTAACGTTTTAGAAATTAGCTAATGTGTCACGATTAGAATGGGCACTCTGTTTGTTGCATCTAATATGCTAACACATTTAAAAGACTAAGCAGGTTCTCTGGATCTACCCGATTCTCCTTTGAATCTGATGTGAGTGTCTCTCAATAATACAGCCCATATTGGCAAAATGATACTTTATTAAAACAAGCTAAAACATTATATAAAACCAATGAAAACAAGAACGACTGTTGCTGCATAGCTGCGTTACTACGCAACTGCATTACTTAAACAACGCCCACAATCCGGGCTTTTAAGGGAAGTTGCCATAAGACCGCGCATGCTGCAGACTCCCCTCTGCTATGGCACAGGTTTTTGCATCCAACACTGTTTATGATGGAGATTGTTTGTGTGTGAGTGTGTATCCGTTTTTATCGCCTCTATACATACCAAACGGTTTGATATAGAGCGACAAAATGTTGCATAGTGATATATTAGCATGATTGAGAGATAATGTCATAAAAATTATTTTAAGACTCGAATTAGTTTTTAAAAATTTATTTAATGTTAAGTGGTAAGTTCTTAACGAAACTAAGCTTGTTTGTCCCCAGATGATGTGCTGCATTCTACCTCCAATCATTCTTCTTTTCACGTACTTGAAATGCACTGTAATTCACTGCAAGATCTACCAAAGACATAAAAAGTCGTAATTCTTCCAAGAAATGATATGATGCTGCTTCAGTAAGCCAATGTTCTGTAAAAGTGTTAACGAATCGTCTTAAAATATGCAAATAAAAGATTTGGTGAAACAGTAAAATAGGTTTGAAATTTATTACGATAATAAAAGCTTCTGTTATATAATTGTATTTAAAATTATTTTTTAAAAATTATCAGAATTAAGAAAAAAATCACATTGAAATAAAATTAGTATAAATGAAAAGTTTTTTAAACTTTAAGATGGCGCAAAGATCATTTTTGTGCGATGACATGCTCCTTATTATGGAAGAGGTTTCTGCATTATTTGTTTACATTTAAGTGCCTGTACTACGTAATTCCGGTGTAATGCTAAGTCTATGGAATCTACAAAGCGGAAGTCCAACATACAAGCAGATAAATTGAAGGTTTTTAATGTAATTAAACAAACCAGAAAACTCTTTCATAAAGGAAACACGTCAAAATGTTGATTAGTTAAGAATTAATTTTAATTGCTTTTATTTAACTTAAAACTTAATTATTTTTATGATGCATTTAACACTGAAAAACGCACACCTACCGATTTTTGTTAGTAAAAATAAAGACTAGTTCTTTAAAGATCAAAATATAGACATTATGATGAAAAACAAGAAAAATTATATACCTAATGTAAATTTACAAGGAGATGAAAAATAATCACGGTGTTAGATTCTTTTATAAACGTCATTCATTATTTTGTATATCAACTTTTAAATATAATCAGCTCGATCATTCATAGATGAACAAGTATATTTATTTAGCTTATATTGAAATTAAACGAAGCCTTAGAGAAGGCCATTCTCAGTTGGTCACACGTTTCACATTCCTTTCCGCTGGAGTAAACTATGTTCACCAACGACCCACGAACATTCTCAGTAAGAATTAAATCATGACTTTTCGCGGTGTAGTCGGAAGTATAAATTGTAAGCAAATTTTACACAGAAATCAGGAACAGATAAATATGAAGACATTTCAACCGCCAAAACGAATTTGCACCAGGGGCGGATTGAGATTGATGGGGGCCACAGGTGCTTAATTTCTTGGGGGCCCTCTCAAATCATCATACGTACACTTTTATTCTACCAACTTCTATGCATTAGGTTTCAGAAAAGTATAGTTTTCTATGCTTTTTATGATGATAACTATACTTTTTTTATTAAGAATAATCACATTTTATAATTGCTACTCTATTAAATTTCATAATTAGTATAATTAATTAATTAGTTACATATGGATGAATCGTAACTAAAAGGTTTTGAATTGGGAAACGTATATCATTAAGTATTATCAAAATAACCTCAGATTCCATTCAATGAAAGAAAATGCAAATAACTTTTTCTCAGCAAAATTGCTTTAGGTATTACAAATGATTAATTACTATTATTTTCTAATAACATTAATGAGGTATAAAGCTTTAGAAAGAGTTTGTTTAATGCTATATACTGAAATATTAAAAAGTTCAAAGGAAAAACAAATGATATTTAATATTAAATATCCAAACCAACAATACAATCTATGTTTTAATTTTTTTTACAAAAGAAAACAAAAAGACGATTTCGACATAAATTAAATATTAAGTTCTTTATTTCTTGCTTCACATAAAGCAGTGTCATACTGTTTAACTAACTAATACAGAAATTCAAGACAGAAACTTTGTTCTGAAAACAGTTTTTGACTCTTTTTTTTCCCCAAGACAGAAAATTATTGTTTTTTTCATATTAGTTTAAAAAATAAAAACGCAAAGAATCAAAAACTACAGAAATCCACTTTGAGACCTTACTTTTCTAATAATAATATTTTGTTTTTTTTATTTTGCATTAATTTTCAGGATTTAACAGCGTTGGCTTCTGAGCAACTTAGTTATAAAATGCATCACTTAAAGACTCTGAAGTAAAATGATATCCAAAAATGTAAAAGTGGATTTAAAATCAATGATCAAATCTGCTACAGTCTGGCCTAACTAAATGGCTTAAATAACATATCCTGTTTGAATTTGTCAATGTTTAAAAGATTGCAACCAAAACAATATTGATTTTATAATTGGTTTTTATTTTCTCTCAATTCTATTTATGGAGCTGTGTGAACTATGTCTAGATTGCTGTGCTTGTAGGTATTTTAATATGGATACCTTGTAGGTTTGGTGTTTATTATTGATGCTTAATTTCTGGAGAATTTTAAATATTTTTTATCTATTTTACTGCATGAAAATGGGATCGAAATCAATCGAACCTTCAATGCACCGTGTATTCGGATACTCCTCTCAACGTGTTAGGAAATATTTTTTATTCATAATTTAATTAATGCTTACGTCGTAGAACTTCTTATCGGTTTTGGATCTATGGTGGTTTAACCAGTGATAACGATGTCTTTGCTTTTAATATGGATTGAATCGTTTCTTATTCTATTTGTCGTTAGAAATGTCTATATCGTCTTGTAGGTATTTTGGCTTTATTGCTTAAACTACTGTATTTACTCGGCGGTTTCTTTCTTTTTTGAATCGGTGTATACGGTCAATGTGGATAATCGGTTATTATGTATAATTACCGAGGTGATTATGCATAATAACCGGCAAAGATCCTGTAATTACACATATTACCGATTATCTACATTGACCTTAACATATATACTTTAAAACAATTTTAGATTTCTCTCAGCAAGGAGACTGACCGTGTCAAAATTTTGCATTATGAACAGATTCTATCGCATTTAATCTTAATTCCTTTATTGTGTTAACTATACTAAGCGTTACTTCACTTATTGCTTGTTTATCTAAGTTTAGTTTAATCATAAAGTTTTGAAGAAAGATTTTTTTGGGCGAATCTCGTTAGTTTGAAACCTGATTCGATGACACCTGAACCAGTGCCCCCTCTATACTTTCGCACCGAGGTAGGGGACTGACTCTTGAACCTCGGATTTGGCTCGCATGAGGCCCACATTCACGAAGTATCTTCGGTGGAATAGGGTCTCGAACATGGAACCCTTCGGCAACGAAGCCGAGACCTTACCACCAAGCAACCGCGACTCTCTTATTAGTGCTAGACAAATTTTACTATGCTGTTGTGATGCTTTTATTGAGCGATGCTGATCTTTTCTTTTGTTTCACACAATTATATCTTTAACATGGATGATTTTGTCTGTGTATGTGCTGCTTCTCTGCTCTAACGTAGGATTACGTTCCTCCCATTTTGGTCTCAGGAAGAAATTTGATTCACACGCCAAAATGCCACAAAAAACGCTAGGTCCTCTATATCTCGGTAACTACATATGTTAAAAACATAACTAATGTCTTATTTTAGAGCTAAAGGGTAACAACAGAAGTTACAAAAGCTAGCTGTGCGGCGATTTATAGGAATTTAAATAGTGTAGCAGATTGTACACCTATACATTTTACTGTGCATAATAAACGTCGATTGCGAGACATTGGCCCTGGAGATATTTGTATGACCGATATTACAATTAATGGTCAGTCGCGTTGTATACTATCTTCTGTATACATTCATCCGGGTGTAGATGCATCCCATTTGAAAATGTTTTATTCAGCGCACTTATGAAATATTCAGAGACAAGTTTGATGATCGATGAAGAGTTTCATATAGATAAAGATGTTCCAGTTATTGTTATGGGTGACTTTAATGTAGATGTCAAAAGGAATGAGAAAGCGTTCGGTTTCATGAAGAAGCATTTTGATTTGAACATGGTGCCAACAAATTATCTAGTACTCTGGGGAATTCATATATTGATTCAACTTTTACATGCAACATTAGTCCCGAATTATTAAATTATGTACGTTACTTTTAATATCATCGACCGATCCTACACAGAATTGTAACATATCCACGCACGAGTAAAGAATTCAAAACAAAAGAATTGACATTGTAATATATTTTATTAGGAAATAAAATAATTTTCATTGTAACCTTAATTTCCATTTTATTTCGACAATTTTCCCTACATTAGTATTTCAGAGAAACAAAAGAGAATTGAGAGCAACTTCGAGAAAAAAAAGAGAATCACGAGTAACTTTGAGAAACAAGAGTATCCCGAGTAACTTAGAGAAACAAAAGAACCACGAGTAACAAATAGAAACCAAGAAACTTCGAGAAACAGAAGAGTCACGCGAGTAAAGTAGTCCTACGCCTTGAACATCAGCGGCTGTTTGAAAAAGACAGCCTCCCGTCATTTGTTTTAAAATCTTGTTCATTCTGATTCTGGTTGGCGAGTTTCCTTGTTGGGCTGTTTAATGTGAAGTGTTGACGTATATATATTGTGTTTGCGGTTGTTTTCATGATTAACCGTTTTAATTTGTTTGATTTTAATGTATATTTTATTAAAATATTGGGTTTTTTCGTAATATATATATATATATATATATATATCCAAATATCTATAATGATAACTACAGTAATTTCTCTGGGTGGATGGCCATGGAGGCTAATTCTCTTCCGACCTCATGGCCTCTAACGATATACAGTCTAATCGATGTAACGAAATTGTTTTGAGACTTATATTTTAAATACTGAGCTAAGACGCAGTGGCGGCTCGTGAGTTCAGGAATGAGGAGGGCTGCAAAAAAAATGTTTTTCAGGAGAAAACAATTTTAAAAGTTACTTTATCTCCAAGTAGGCCAAATTTTTTAATTCAAAATCCAGATGTGAAATTTCCCGCTTTTCAAACAAAGTAAAAAACCAGCATATGACATTTTCTATTAGTTTTACTAACAAAACTTAAAGTGAATGTTGATGTGGCGATTCCTCTGACGAAAAAAAAATGATAATCGGAGCTCCACATATACACTTCCCTCCTTGCCTAGTTCACTCGATAACACTCTTCAAAAATGAATATCAAATAACTCATATACAGAAAATTTGTTTTTAAGCTAAAACGTATTAAATACATTTTTTACTGAAATTCTCTAAAAATTTGAAAGTTTTAGAATACTATTATTTGCTAGAAACTGCCGTCGCAACACGAACCGGAAGCGAAACTTATAAACAGCCAATAAGATAGCAACTTGTGTGAGAGTGAGGAAACAAGAAAAATATATTAAAAAGAGCATCTTTTTTTCGTTCAGTTGGCTCCGCGCCAGCCAGAGCTGTGTTGACTTTCAGCCGATAGCCCGTCTAAGTGAAAGGAAGAAAGAGTTGCTTTTTCACTCCGGATTTTGCGCTCAGTGAACGGATTTTGGGGGTGGGGCAGATATTTTGCAGCTCAGACCTGCGTTTCTCCTCATTTGAATTCATTTTATGCCTTTTGTTTCAATTTTTTATTACTTTTCTTTGCATTTTCGTAAGTAATTGAACTCTGAGAGTGGAAAAGTAAGCAAATAAGATTAAAAAGGAGAAAATACAAATTTAAAAAATAATTTCAAAGGGTGCGCAGCTCTGCAACCCTAATGGACGAGCCGCCACTACTAAGACGGCTTTATTATTTATTTTGAAATGTTTCATTTCTCGAGGCACAGACTGAACGTGATGTAGATGATTGTATTTGATTTTTCAAGCTTAAAAAAGTTAGTCCTTCAAATTTTCATGACTAAATGACTTTCTTTATACAGCCAAATAAATTATTTTTGATATCAGAACGGCTATTTTTTTAGTCTAAAGCTAAAGTCTAAGAGTATAGATAGTACAGTAATTCTACAGTTCAGACGTTGAAAAATGCATTTTAAGGATAAAAATGATGGGAGGCTGTCTTTTTCAAACAGCAAATGATGGGAGGCTGTCTTTTTCAAACAGCCGCTGATGTTAAAGGCGTAGGACTACTTTACTTGCGTGTTTCTTTTCCGATTTCCAATTTTTTTTTGTAACTTCTGTCGTTACCCTTTATCTCTAAAATAAGACATTAGCTATGTTTTTAACATATGTAGTTACCGAGATATAGAGGATACCGTCGCCAATTCATGCGTATTTTTGCCCAACTTTGCGACTCAGTAGTCGCTGAACTGCAATTCCGATTTACTTTTTTCTGTAAATTCTGTTATTACCCTTTATCTCTAAAATAAGACATTAATTATGTTTTTAACACAAGTAGTTACCGAGATACACAGTATCTGCCATATAACGTTTTTTGTGGCGTTTTGTCGTGTGTATCAAAAATCAATTCACGATACCCCAATGGGAAGAACGTATCCTACGTTAAAAAGAATGAAAGCACGCTCAAAAATTTCAAGTGGACAGTTTCAAGATTGATTTATACTCTCAAATTGTTTTGTTCAATATCTTCTACAAAGCAGTATTAGTACACTTTTAAGAAGAACTCGTAAACTTGAAATGGTTCTGTTACTTCGCAGGAGCAGGAGTCAATTTGACTCAACATTACCATCCAGGGATGGAAGAAAATAGAAACTGTATATTGTCAGAGAAAATATTGAAAATGTTGTTATTCTTTCCAGATGTAACCATATGCCCTCCAGCAATTTTCAGAAGATTTATTAAATACCACTATTTATTAATTTAATTAAAAAAATTCAAAAATCCAGTAACTATGAAAATGGCATCCATAGGACGCCATTTTCAAAAAAAATCAATCAATTTTCAATCAATCAATTTTCAAGAAAAATCAATCTCTTCTCCCTCACTAATCATATTTTGAAAATAATTATAGCTTAATTTTAGGCAGTCTGAAAAATAATAAAATGCATTATTTTCACATATTGGAGCAAAATTTATATACAACCTTTAATAGTGTAGGCCACCATTTTGAAAATTAGCACAATTAAGATTTACACTATTTAGAACGAAATAATTCTTATTTATTTAAAATATTTCTATTGCGTTAAAATTCAGTGTAACTTGTACTAGATCGGTTTGTGGGAAATAAATAATTTTCGTGTTTTATTTATATCAGAAAAATTTTATTTTCTTCCAGTAATAAACAATTAAAACAATGATTAAGAATCGAGAGTTTTAAAATTTAAAAAAATCAGTTTCATCAGAAGGGTTTAAAATCAATAAACAACAACATAAACGTACATTAAAATCACACTTCATTACGAGTTTTCCTAATTTCGTCGATTACTCAATCATTAAAATTGAATAATTTGCACATCAAATAAAAAACTAAATAAAATATATATTTTGAAATCACTCTAATGTAGATTAAAATTAATAAATGATTCCTGCTGAAATTATATGAATGACTACAGAATTTGCATATAACAATCTAAAGCTTCAAAAATGCCTTATAAGGTTTTCATGTAAGGTTTACTTTCTATTATGGATTTTCTTGTAATGTCTGTTGCGATTACTAATGTCAGAGAAGGCTTTT
>BGPR01029223.1:228-19412 GCA_013235015.1 Araneus ventricosus | reverse complement strand
ATAGACATTGTAAAATTTTTTTATTAATATTCATTATTTATCGAGTGCAATTATCTTGTCGAATATTTAAGCTCCAACAGGCCTTGGAACCTTAGCTAGCCGGATTTATCCCACTTTCCCTTACTAAAAAGGGGTGGTAGTTGGTAGTCACTCTGTGTGAAATTTGGGCTACAAGCGCCACAGTTCTCGGCGTGTCTACCGGTGCAAATTTCCTTGGTAGCTTGTTTCGTATGACTCACATTGTTTCAAGACTAATCTCACACACATTTGCGAGTAATCGCAGCTACCAAAAACTTTTTCACAGATAAATATCGTATATTGATGAGCACGCTTCACATGTTCTATTTTGGTGTTCAATTTCAATTTATCTGGAGGGCGAGTTAATTAGAATACAGCCTTCTGACTGCCTTCAAGAGTGCTTAGCGAACATCTGCCTACTGTGCCACAGAGATGAAGTTTCTATCGACGTCTATTTCTAGCACATCCGCAAAAGGTTCCTTATTCCTGAATTACCATCGTCGCTTCGCCAATGTTAGTATTTCGATCTGAAATTTAGAAAACTCCACCAGCAGCAATACCTTTCCAAGATAACGTTCCTCTGTCATGTGGAATCTTAAGTCCAAATAAGGGACACTAATGCAGAACAGTGCAATAGATTAATAAAATTTTGTGATCAGATATTTGTCAAATTCTTCAATACTTAGGCATAAATAGTCAGTCTTCTTTAAAAACTTTCTCATTATGAAACTTTAGTGGAGCTGTAGACATTGAATAAGAAGATGAAAAGTTACTGTATGAGTAAGCAGGTTCTTATTTCCCTTGAAGGTGCATTAATGATGGTGAAACCCGTAACAGTACTATCGCCTGCACAGCCTATCCAGAGGGTGTAAGACACTTACCCGGACGGCGGGGGGTACAAAATAACAGCAAGACAGAAAGAAAAAAGCATTACATCAAATTACAAAACATCACAACAAAACTGAATTACACTGCATGCAAGAAAGCAGCAACAAAACAAAAGTTCTGAATAACTAAATCAGAAGACAAAGGAAATGACAAAAAAAATTCATGAAACAACAGCAAATAGTGGAACAGGAAGCAAAAGACAAATAACAAGTTAAACAAAACCTTAGGATATTAAGCACATTACAGCATGTGTGAAAATTCAATAGAAAACATTTAAAATTTTATGTCCCAAGAAGAAAACAAAAACCACACAAATGTTAAAGAAACAGTGATATATTTTTTGACAACGTTTCATCAGTCAGAAAATTCACTGCATATGCAATTAGAAATCTTAAAAATCTCCTTCAGATCCACAAGTCCAAAATTTATTATTAACTAAAATTTTAAACTGTGTGGTTTTGTTTGGGTTGGCAGGTCTATTTAAATGAAATTTTTAGTTCAAGTACAGACAAAAACAGAGTGATCTACATCCTATCGCCGATGATGGCGCATAACTTCTTGTGAAGGTTCCATCAATCAGAAGTTTTTAATGGGATGATCTATTTTCATGGTTCATGGTTTCCGTATCTGCGGCGATACGGTAATTCAGTTTTTATAGTATTTCCACTTGATAAAACGTGTTATTTTTTGTAAGATTACATGTGCTACGAATTCCGTTGTTTTACTATATCCTGTTTTAATATTAATTTTATGTTCATTGGTTTCGGTACAAAACCTCAATTTACAGGATGCTCTGTTGTATTTGTTTTCCTTTCTTTACAATGGATTTTGCCTACTTTTACTATCCGCTTATCTGTGGCGCACCTTATATGCTTACTCTTGCTACATATAGGTTTTATTATTTTTGGTACTTATGATTTTATATAGATATAATAAATACAGAATTTAGCTTAAAAAGTGTGGTCTTTATTTTGAATTGATTCACGCGCTAAAAAATTTTCTAGCAAATTTATTTTCCAGTTGCAAATATTCCAGTAATGATTTCGTGATCAACCAGTACCAGCAGAACTGCAACTACATCAACGCATAATTAACACTACGTTGATATAGCTACATAACTATACTGTAAATAACAGTAAAGGAACGTCGCGATGATAAATTTTCAGTAAATTAAATTAAATAATCGATATGAAAATAACAAACTCACCACTTAAAATCTGTGGTGTGGTTGTTCTTAAAAGTTTAGGACTTATTTAATAGAAAAAAACAAGAAAAAAGCAAAAAAATAATTAAAAAATCAAAATGAAAATATGAAAAGGTAGCCAGAAAAGAAGCACGCTTCTTTTTACTGGTTTTGAAAGATACATCCTGCAAAAAGTCATGGAACCCATTCAGATATAAAGGTTTCAATAATCCATTCCTCAATCATTTTTTATGAGTGAAAGAATTTCTGTGTGAAAAAAATGAGACAAAAAAAGTCGATTTTTAATTAAAAGTTTTATTGGATCCACACTTCTACAAACATTCTTTTTCAGCTATTAAAAAATTCTCGAAAAGAATCATATATTTTGCGAAGAAAAATTTCAATTAAAGGATTCTGATTGTTTCATGTTTTCTTGTTACTTAATTAAGCATGAATATAAAGATTTCTTTTAACGTGCTTTTTTTTATGAATAAATACATTTACAGCTATCAAAGACTTGATTAATCATATCTTCAGTTAAATTTAATGAAGCTGTTTTGTTTATGGAGATAGTTTTGTGTTTTGGGGTTAAAATTATCATTGAACTATAGAAAAAAAATTTATTCGCATAGTTAGAAAAAAATTAACTATTAAATGTCATCAAAAATAAATTGAGCTGAATTGGGCTGTCGAGTTACATGAAAAATGGTGAAGCGTACACAGATCGCAAAATGATATTTGTAGAACTGAAGTTGTTGAACATATATTCACTTGAAAACCATTGTATGTCATCCGATTACAACATACAAACCATTGTATGTTTCTACCCATGGATATCAAAAATATGTGTAAGCTAACGGATCATAAAATGAATTGGTAACGCGTAATATCTGCAACATGCCATTCTGAACTCATCTCTCCATTAGTTGATTCAAAAATGGCTGCTCTTTATTCAGCTGTTGGAAGTTTCCGTCATCTGTCAGCTCCATTGCGAACATCAATTAATCCAAGGCTGATTTTATTTTGATATTCCCCGCTTTGTTCGATGTGAAAATTGGCAATTGATCTGAAAAATGTAATGAAATGCACAATAAAAGTTGCTGATTTGATTTAAAACGTCGTTTGGAGTCTTTGCAATTACAATTGACTTTAATTTGCTGCCTATTCAAATATTCGGATGTTACGGCCCTCTTCACCAGATCAGTTTTAGTTTAATTTAGTTTAGTTATATTAACGTCCCCTGTTCAAGCAACACGGGTGATATTTTGGGACCGACCTCATAATTATGGAGGTCTCGGATGGAAAGAACGACACCTGGGCTGGCACCCCCTCCAAACTTCCGCACCCCTCCAGCGAGAGGACATTTGACCCCTACGTATGATTCAACGTGCAACAAGCCCAATACAAAACGCATATTCACTGGAATGGTGTTTCGAACATGGAACCCTGGCACGGAAGTTGAAACCTTACCACTAGTCCTCCGTGGCCCACCAGGATCAGGAACAGTAGACATGTCTCTGATCAGTAAAATCTTCTAGAGTTTACCCAAAGTAACGCTGGATCAGCCGCAAATTATATATACCCCCTACTACAATTTAGATGGTGGATGTGAAATTGAGTATTTGATACTGTTATTGAGGACTTGATACTGTAAACTCTTCAAACTGAGGATGAGTAGGAAATGTTTCCAATATGACCTGTCCATTTTGCAGCACAACCTGTAATGGTAACGACTAAATTACACCAGAATGTAAAAGAACATACAATGCTCGAAATGCTGTCGTTAAATCTCAAGGTTTGAACTTCGATATTGTTTGACATTCACTAACTGGAGATGCGAATTCGCTTGCGATTATGGGAGTTATCGAACCCATATTTGGCTTGAACTGTTCGCCGTCCACGATTTAGTTTGCGAAATTTTCAAAACATAATAACAACGTTATTTTAGAATTATTTATATCAACTTGATATTATCGTCGCTTAGCAGAGCTTGACTTTACTTAGCCGCCATTTTGGCCGAATATGAATTTCGTTTAATAGTTTTTTTCTTCTTAACGGATTGTTAGGTGAGAGCAAATCTTACTTCTGTAGTCTTAAAGCCTTGTTCCAACGACGTGTGGTTTGGCCAAACTTCGAGTCGCTCGAATGGACTGTCGCATTTGTGGACTGTGGTTGGTGGAATTCGAACAGACGTGCCGCTCCTACGGCTCGTGGCTTTGCAAATATCTGGGAAGTGCTCGAGTGCACGGATACAATGGCGCCGTCTGGCCTCTTTGATGTGCGAGCTATTTACTGCTACAACGCGGGAAACCACAGACGAATTTACAAGCCCACGAACCACATCGATTCTTCCCGTTCCGACGACAGGGAATAACGCGACCCGCGGAAGAAACTCGCGAAAAGACAGGCCGTTGGAAAGCAGCTTTACTTAGAAGTATTGAACTGACCTGATGATTCATTCAATGTATCGAAAGCATTTTTTTCGGCCGATGGGGTGAGTGTCTAACGCATCAAATGACCACAAAATCATTCACCAATGTTCAAGCAAAGGAGTCAAAGAGTGGTGCAAGGAAAGGTGTTCAGGTCCTTTGATATTAAAATTTCCGAGATTCTTTTACAATTTTATACTGTTAATTTACATGTGACAAAAAAATTCTTTATGCATTTTGTAAAATATGGGATATCATTTATCTCTAAAAACTCGACTTTTCAGCAAACCATTTAACATTTTTAAGTTTTCACAGTTATTTTCCGTATTATAAATAAATCTGACTCTTTTACAATACAAACTTAGAAATCTTTATCGATAATAAAAGAGAACTGCGTATGCTGTCAGTCTATCTATCTGTTGGAATTTCACAGGGCAATCCGTTTGACCTACAATTACCAAATTTTGTACAAACATACTTTGGAATATGGGAATGTGCACATCAGGACAATCTCCTTCTGAAAATTTGATTAAAATTTTAAATTATTAAAAATAAAGTCAAATTTTGACGGTTTCCTCTGATAACTTTCAAAAATATTATTGCATAAAAATTATTTTTATACAATCTTAAAAATACAAAGTTACATTTTCAATGATAAATTTTTGTGTCTGTGCATTTTTTTTTCTTAATTTTAATAAATTTTTAAAATAATTTTTTAGTTTTTTTTCACTGATGAATGCCAAACTGGTTTCAGTTTTTCATCAAATCTTTAATCTTTTTATCATCTAATCCAAGAGCTTATTATGTATAATGACTAAAAATATTATGAGCATGATTTCTTTTATTTAAAGATAATTTTTGTATTACTTGCATTTCATGTTAATGCGTGCAGTCTTGTCTTATTAATCTGAAAGTTACTACTGTTTTCATAAAGATAAACAGCATTTAAATATTTTAACCACTGTGCATTTGAATAAATGATTACTTTCCTTATCCTTTATTATTGTGCATGGCGCGGAACAACAAATCCTGCTTCTTGTATCCAAACGACTCGCAAACTAATCAACAAATCAAAATCAGGCAGTCTTCAAACTTTTCCCTCTGAATTATTATTACATTGATCTTTAACTCTTATGCTGCAATTGTTATTATTTTATGCTGTTGTTTTATTGCGTTACTTGACCTATGGTGGCCTGTTGGCAATCTCGGGTTCCAGATCAGATTCAATCTGGCCCGTCTGTTACTTTCTCCGGTATATTTCCATTATAACCATACCACCTAGCGACAACTCGACAACTTTTTTTGTTTTGGCGAATTTGCACCAGCCTCCTCCCGTTATAACCATACCACATAAAGCCTTTCTTGACAAAATTGCACCAATTTTCATGGCAAAAATCCGTGATATGGTTATAACAGAAACGTAGCCTTGGTCCTAAATTCGTCGAGGTCAAACGTCTTCCCACTGGTGGGGAATTTCGGAGAATTACGTGTAGCTTCAGTGTCATCTTGGACATCTCATGACAGTTCAGTATTGCTGTGTTGTCACAAGGACCTCGAGTAATTTAAAAATAGAGCTTTAATATAAATAAGCAAAACTATTGCGCTACAATCTCCTATTCCTTTAGGTCATTCAATTCTTATAAATATCGCTGAAAACCGTAGTTAATTTTCTACACAACATGATCAAGTTCAATCTTTCATAAACATATTTTACAAAGTAGGTATTACTAAATGTGTCATGTATCTAGCTTCAATTTCTTTTCTCATCTCAAGAAACCTTTGTATGCTAAATCCTGTTACAATTCCTTCACAAAAATGGCAAATTTCTTTATTAACTCTCCTTTCCGAAGTATGAAAAACCAATTCACAATTTTTTTATTCTCCTTTAAATCTGTCTAAGACATGATATTGACTTAAGCAAATTCTCCGCCATTTCGTTCTCCAAAATATGTCATTGCTATAAAAAACTTCGACGTTGCATAACACACATATCTTGCTTCTTTCAGTTCGCTTGATCCCCATAAACTTCCGTAACCATAGCAACCTTGTGATGGATGACTGAGATCTCGGATGAGCAGTCAAAAAACGACAGCCGGATCATTAAAGCTTACTTGAAAAATATTCTTCGTTTAAAAACTGAAATGATTTACACTGCTATTTTTATCCTCTTTTGGATGGTAGTTTGGAAGTTTACCAAAATCGCCTTCGAGTCTTCTAATTCGAAGATTTATTCTTTCTTTCTTTTCTTGCTTACATTTTTTTTTACCAAAAATTACTAAGAAATGAATAGGTTTACTGAGTAAGGAAATAAAAAATGTGGGATTAAATAAACATAAATATCTTCTGGTCTTTCTTAACAATAAAGGTCGAATATATGTGTTGTATTCTCGTAGCTTCAACATAAATTATGTTCCTACCGAATTATTTTTAAGTTTAAAACTGAAATAAAAATGGAAGGGCACAGGAAAATGAATTGCTTATTTATTGAGAAATGCTTTATAAATAACGAAATCTGTACAGTATTATAATTCAGAAATGGAACAGAATTCTTATAATTAGAACATATTTGCAAAGGGGAGTAATTGAAGTAGAAAAAAGAATTTGATAAAGTAATTCATGTATTTCAAAATCTTAATTTAAATGTATTATCATAATCTTTAGGGATTTCAACTTTCCTCATGCTTAAAAAATGTGGGATTAAATAAACCTAAATATCTTCTGGTCTTGCTTAACAATAAAGGTCGAATATGTGTGTTGTATTCTCGTAGCTTCAACATAAATTATGTTCCCACCGAATTATTTTTAAGTTTAAAACTCAAATAAAAATGAACGGGTACAGGAAAATGAATTGCTTATTTATTGAGCAAGGCTTTTATAAATAACGAAATCTGTACAGTATTATAATTCAGATATGGGACAGAATTCTTATAATTAGAAAATATTTGCAAAGGGGAGTAACTGAAGTAGGAAAAAAGAATTTGATAAAGTAATTCATGTATTTCAAAATCTTAATTTAAATGTATTATCATAACCTTTAGGGATTTCAACTTTCCTCATGCTTAAGTAAAAATTGAATTAAGTATCAAAATAAAACTTTTCCGATTGTTTTACTTTCAAATAATTACTAATTTATATCCGTTGGAAAGAGAGTCAATGTTTTCTGTTAATAGTTGTTAGTTTTAGGAAGTGCAACTGAATGTTACGAGATTTTTAAATGATTAGCCTTATATGCCATGAAAAGCCGTGGCATTAAATATTACTGTAATTAAAATATGAAAATAACTATAATAAAATAAATAATGAATGTATCTTATCAATAACAGTATTTTTTAAACATTATCGCATGACATAAAAATTACGGTAGACGTTAGTTTTCAATAAATTTTGCATAAGTAATCACATTTACCAATGGAGTTAGGTCAATGAGATCACATATCAATGTAATTAATCACATTGACCAAACTTCATTGGTAATTATGTGTAATAGCCGGTTAATGTGGTAAATTATCAGAAATTATCCACTTTAACCGGCTTACTTGGTTAGTACGCATCTTCACCAATTATTATGCATAATTACCGCGGTTATTATTTATATTAACCGATTATCCACATAACCGTAGCATATATACAACTTCAGTATTATATAACTTTGAATTGAAACTCAAACTGCATTCATCATTCTCTGATAAAGGACATTTAACATGTGACGAAATTATAAATGTTTAGAGTTAATTAAATTAAAATAAAAATTTATTTACGAAACTTGCTGATTTTTTTAAACCATATGTTATACTCTTAATCTTTCCACTCCATTGTGCATTAAATATGACATGCATGTACCCTGTAACATTTCGGTTTGAGTATGATGTATAGTATATATGACAGATGGAACATTGGGAAATCTCACGTCCAGCTCGTCTATCTTTGAGGAGAGTGAGGGGCAGTGGTTTCCTCTTTTTCACTTCCATCTTTCAATGGTTGTATCTTTTTTCTGAGGAGAGCTTACACAAGTGTATATGCCTTAATACTTTTCATATGCAATATTTCATAATATTCAGTTGTTAAAATAGATTGGGAAACTTGGACAGCCAGCGTATGTTTTGTTATATTCGTTTGAGTTTAGGTTTCTTTTATTAGGAAAAATAGATGGTACTGTATTTCTACTAAGGGGAATCTATGGAAAGCGGAGTTCACTTGAGTTTTCCATTAGTGAAAGTTCAATTTGAAAGGAAATGCAAAAAATTAGTTTTGTTTTTGCGTAAAGCTGAATAAAATGCGAATTTTCCTCTTGATTTAAAGTACTTATCTGAAGCAAGTTAAAAAATAGAGAAATTTCGCCACGTCTTTGGGCACTAAAATTCAATTTCATTCCTATCAGGAGCATGCTCATATTTCGAAATTTAATTTAAAAGTTGACACTTCTTAGAGAATAAACTGCCCAAAATACCAATTATATATATGTGAAAAAAACGAATAATTTTTAGTGAAATAAATTTTCTTAAAATGAGAGAATTATGTAAATCCCATAGATGATGCTGGAATTCATTTGCATATCTCTTAATGGCGTATATGAGCTGTCAATAGGGATGGTAGGATTAGAGAGATCCCACTAATCCTCCTATAAATAAAATAAAAATTACAAAGCACAGAAATGGCTCTATTAAAAATTCGAATGTTTGACATTAGTTCCGAATGATTAAGTTAATAAAAAGAAAGAAAATGAAAAAAGAAAATAAAGAATTCAAGGTAAAATGGTATCTTTTAGTTCCGCTAATTCAATAGCGTTTTATTCAATTTATAAATTAAATTTACAGATAAAATCTCGTGGCCTTTTAAATGTATACAGGTAACTTATTTAAATACTGTTACACAATGCTTTCAAAATGTCTCATCATGGTTATCGGTAGGAAAATTCAGATTTGCAACAATATCTATTTAACATGGGTATCGCATAATGAGTTAAATTTTTTAAAATCATTCGCAGGTGTATAAAAAGCAAGTGCATATTTCACTCAACTTACGTTTTCCTTACGCTAACGATAAACCAATCTAAAGGAATTATGATAATTTCTTACTTTGATAACAATAATAACTGGTGGGCGTTTCTTTCAACAAGAATAGCTTTCACTCATTCATGTTTGTGATTTACTCATAAGAATGCAAATATAATGCCCACACTAGTAGATTTTAATTTAGCTATATTAATGTCACGTTTTGAAACGACTTGAGGGCTCTTTTGGGACGGACATCGTAATTTTGGCCCCGATCAGATGGCGAGATCGACACCTGAGTTGGCGCCTCCCACTCCAAGCTTCCCCACCATACCAAAACCTTACCACTACGCCACCGCGATTCTCGCTCTACATGGGGGTTTTCTTATACATATAACTGCTTGTGAAATAAATTTACAATGCTGTTTAATGGAATTACCGAAGAGATTTTAAGTCTGCTTTAAATCCAGTTATGTTTAGACTAATGCCAAATTAGAGGACTAATAATCAGTGGTTCTATTTATCTTATAATCCATAAACATTGTCATTTCATTCAGAAATAATGAATTTCCACACATTCACATGAAATTTCACTCAAGATATAATATTATTACTGTTGTTGTTTTGTTACCAAGCACTTTCATTCAAAATGATTAAGAGAAAATCCAAGAATAAATAAAAACCTTTTAATGTCGATTTATTTTCTGACAACAACAATTAAACAATTCATTTTATTTTGATTAGAATACTGCCAACATAGGAAACCAGAAGCTATCTCGCACAGTTTCCAACCCAAGAGTTAAACTATCGTATATATTATAAGGCTCTAAAATTTGTTATAGAGATGATTGCTATTTTGGTGCTTTTTTGAAGAACAAAATGCTTCAAACTAACAATTTTACTTTAAGTGTTAAGAATGACTATTTTGTATATAAGACATTGTCGGAAAATTCTCTATAACATGGTTGGTACGACATCGTGTATTTTTAGGCTGGTGTGCCTTCTGTAAATTGCGCGATACAAAAGTCGTTCAAAGCACTCTATAAGGCTGGCCGTTGGACTTATATCTACAGAATTTTTCACTTAGTCCATTCTTGGGCAGAAGATGCCCATAAAGAAAGGATTTTTAAAAATTTTCAGTAGATTTTTAATTAATTAAAAATTAAGCGAATTTTAACGTTTTTCCTCAATAACTTCAGTGCATATTATCACTTAAACACATTTTTACGTCACATTAAAAATTTTCTTTAATTTTAATAAATTATACAAAATTAATTTTAAGCACAATTTGTAATAGAGCTTTGCATTGTTGTAATAAAATGCGATCATATTTCCACTCGCATGATTTTTCCAATATTAACGTTATGATATAAAAAATGACATTAACTTCAAAGCAGAATTTTCACTTTCGCTTTTATTACCATGATAAAATATTTAGGTGTTCTTTCAGTTAATTGCATGATATTAAAGTTGTTGCGCACAGAATTCAACGGCTGAGGCAATCGAGTCAGACAAAAACAAGAAAGACGAATCAAACCTAAAACTATATCTTACAACGATGTTTTGGACTAGAGGTTCGAGTCTCCTGTAATTTTGCACTTCCCTAAATCTTACGCTGATTTTAACATTAACTCGCATTTCTTATCTCACGAATGATGCTCATGAGATTCCTACCTTCTAAAAGCATTTCTATATAAATAAATTTTTATATATATTATATAATAATATAAATATATATATTATAAAAAGTATTCCTATATAAATAAGCATTATAATATCATTTACCCATGTAAGCGTTAATACTAGTGGTTGAGAAGGTAATTTACGTTAAAACAACGACAATACAAAATATTCAGTAGACCTCATGTGTTAAAAACACCAGAAGATATTTATATTTATTTACTTCCCCAATTTTAGAACCCTTACTGCTTTAACATATTCATATCTTGGCATTATTTGGTGAAAACTGGACACAAGAAAAGAAAATAAAGTAAAAAATTAATGAATCTTCGAATTAGACGATGCGAAGGCAATTTCAGTATACTTCCAAACTACGATCCAAAGGGGAGAACAAAATAACAGTGCAAATCATTTCAGTTTTTAGATGAAAAATATTTTTCAAGTAAGCATTAACGATCCGGCTGTCGTTTTTTGACTGCTCATCCGAGATCTCAGTCATCCATCACAAGGTTGCTATGGTTACGAAAGTTTATGGGGATCAAGCGATCTGAAAGAAGCAAGATATGTGTGTTATGCAACGTCGAAGATTTTTTATAACAATGACATATTTTGGAGAACGAAATGGCGGAGAATATGCTAGTCAATATCATGTCTTAGACAGATTTAAGCGAGAATAAAAAAAAATGGGAATTGGTTATTTATACTTCGGAAAGGAGAGTTAATAAAGAAATTTATACCATTTTTGTGAAGGAATTGTAACAGGATTTAGGCATTATTCTGCTTTCTTGAGTTGAAAAAAGAAGTTACAGCTAGTATATACACGACACATTTAATAATACCTACTTTGTAAATATGTCTATGAAAGATCAAACTTGATCATGCTGCGTAGAAAATTAACTACAGTTTGCAGAGGATATTTATAAGAATTGAATGATCTAAAGGAATAGGAAATTGTAGCGCAAAAGTTTTGCTTAATTATATTAAAGCTCTATTTTTAATTTACTCGTGGTCCTTGTGACAGCACAGCAATACTGAATGTCATAGGATATCCACGATGACACTGAAGCTACACGTAATTTTCCGAAATTCCCCGAAATTCCCCACCAGTGGGAAGACGTTTGACCTCGACGAATTTAGGACCAAGGCCACGTTTCAGTTATAACCGTATCACGGATTTTCGCCATAAAATTGGTGCAACTTTGTCAATAAAAGCGTTATGTGGTATGGTTATAACGGAAGGAAGCTGGTGCTAATTCGCCAAAACAAAAAAAGGCGTAAAGTGCTCGCTAGGTGGTATGGTTATAATGGAAATATACCGGAGTAAGTAACAGACGGGCCAGATCGAATCTGATCTGGAACCCGAGATTGCCAACAGACCGCCATAGGTGAAGTAACGCAATAAAACAACAAATAGCATAAAATAATAGCAATTGCAGCATGAGAATTAAAGATCTAAGTAATAATAATTCAAAGGAAAATTTTTGAAGTCTTTTGGGACAGCACAGCAATACTGAATTGTCACAGGATGACACTGATGCTACATTTTCTTTTCCGAAATTACACACCAACTTGAAGACGTTTGACCTCGACGAAGTTGGGGAAAAGGGCACGTTACCGTTATAACCATATCCCGCATTTTCGCCATCAAATTCATGAAACTTTGTCAAGAAAAGCGTTATGTAGTATAGTTATAATCGAAGAAATTCGGTACGAAATCGCCAAGACAAAAAGGAATAAGAACTGAAGAACTAAGTAAAAATAATTCATAGAAAACTGTTTGAAGTCTTTTGGGACAGCACAGCAATACTGAATTGCCACAGCATGACCGGGATGACACTGACGCTACATTTTCTTTTCCGAAATTACACACGCTATAGTAGGGGATGCTATAGCATTAAAACTTCATATTTTGTTTTTATTGAGATATTGTTTCATTTTGTATTTTAACTTCAAAGAGTTAATCAATGGCATTCGCTTTACATGTTTTTTTCAAACTTTGATTCCCTTTATCTCATGTGTTCCAAAATAATATTATTAATCACTTTTATTTAAATTTGCTTGTTTTAAATTTGTAAAGATGGAATTTTGTAATCGCTTTTCTATTCACTTCCTGACGAGCTAGAATTTTGAATTTTTGTACATTTATATATTCGAGATGAAGAAACAATTTTTAATATTTTCAGAACTTAATTATGAGTTAGTCGATTATTTTAATAACATTTTGGTTCCATACCAGTGGCTCCACCTACTAGAGAGTTTCAGCAGATATTAATTTCAATATCCCCAACTATTTATAATGATGAATTATAAATTAAAAGCTAAAATGGAAAATATTTAAAATAACAAAAAATTATATTTATTACTACACTAATAAAAGAGTGTACACTAATACTTTTACTAGTATACACACTGAAAAGTAATTTCAACACTAATATAGGTAAAAAACTCTTAAAAACGTTTTTTAAAATTATTTTTCACTTGTGTACTGCTTACCTTTAACCTTTCCTAATATGTTTTCTTCAGCATTCAACACTGGGAAATGTGTTAGAATTTTTATGTCCACTTATTTCTGCTAGCAAATCCTTATTTATCCACCACACGTTTTTCGCAGCTCGTCCAATCATGGTTGTTCCGCCAATCAAAACTAAAACCAAAGAGGGGGTTTCGACACAGTACCACACCACCATGGCTTCAAATATTTTTTTAAGATTTGAAAATAAAATGTTTTGAAAAAGTATTGCTCAATGAGGCTTTGTCATTCTTCGTATAAAAAACACCTTTTAGAGAACTATAATTGTACGAATAGAAAACTTAATCGAATAATAAAGGCAATATAATAAAATAAACAGTATTATTATTATAGCTGAACACCTACAGCAGATTTTTAAACAAAAAATTAATAAAGTGGCTTTATATAATAGGAATTGGTATTAGTAACATAACAACGATAACACAGCAATTTAACAACTAATAGACCTAAGTACAGTGATAAGAACTTCGAGGCTGATCTGTCGATTTCATTTGAAATAAATTGATTTTATTGATCTGCATACCAAATGCAAATAAAATGGGTATAATATTTGGAGAAAAATGAGATAGTTACCTTATGCTCATGATTACGGATAAAATATTTGTCTAAGCACAATATTTTGGGTATTTAAGCAATCCAAACAGTCTGTTTAAGAAACTGAACCTCAATTTATTAACATTTAAATTCAATTTCTATTTTAAACATTAATTTAAAATAAAACTGTTAAAAATGTTAAAATTTCGCCATTTCTAACCCCCCAAAAAACTTCCTTGGTGAAAATATGTTCAAAATTGTGGTTCAATTTGTAGAATATAGCACAACACATATTCAGTACAAATTTTATGTAAAAATATTCAATAGTGCTTGAGATATCTTGCGCGCAATATAAAAAAAACGCATTTTGAGATACAGCGCTTTAAATATATAGTCATATTCAATGTTTACGTTGAATGGCTGTACATTTTCCTTCATAACTTTTATAATTACGGGAATTTTTTAACGCGGATTGTTTTAAATTGTTCAGAAAAGACAGGGAAATAATATTTATTTTTTTCATAAAATCGAAAATTTTCGAGATTTAACAGTCGCATGTCCCATAAACACAATAGTTAATATGATCTTAGTAAAAGAACATCATACCCTATCTTTCTTAGCTTCCTTTATTAATCTTTTTGCACAATTCGAGAACATTTTAAAAGAAAATTTTCATCGTTCTCAGACAGACAATCAAAAATACTTCTTAAAGCAAAGTTTAGACTCTGATGATTTCATTTCCTTAAATCGTTAGTATTAATCGTTTAAGACAAATTATAATACACTGATTTTTGTAGATTAGGAATGACAATAGCTCCACTTTTCGAAATCAGAGAAAGAATGCTTACTTAAGCTAAATGAAAGCCACTCATTTCTCAAACATTTGGTAAATGACTAATTTTGATATCCTGCAAACAATGATAAAAGCTTTTATTAGCAATTAACTTAAGTTGACATTATACTTGGTATCTTTATTTTTTTAAAACATTAAGTTTGCTCTTATTTTCTATACGCAACACTTATGCTATTTAATTTCAAAAACGAGTTCAAATGGATATTGTAATTTGATACTCTGTTTCCTTAAAATAGTAAACTTTGTCCATTAAATGACATTTCAGCTTTTATGCTTTTTATGCCTCTTACTCTTTCGTTTTTGAAAGACTGAATTGTCGGCATTCTAAATTAAAAACGCAGTTTGCTCTCTAAAGAACTATTTTCATTCTAAATAAAGGATATTATGCGCTAGAACAGAAATGGCATGAAATTTAATAAGACTTTAATTGGTTACACTTAGTTTTATGGTCTAATCCATACGTATTTCTTATCATAAATGGTCAGGATTATTTTTATATTGTAGTTGGACTTTTTTTGTGTTTGCCTCCATAACTCTAAGCATGTAAAATATTCGGGAGTTTCCTTATTTTATCCTAAATATTAGGCACTAAATATCTATTCATGCTATAGATTATGTTACCGATAAAACCAATAAAAATAGTAAATTTTTAAATTCGTTCATTTAATTGCAAATTTGGTTTGTGTTGACAGTAAAAGAGTCTATTATGAAGTGTTTACAAATAGAGAAACAACGATATACAGTGAAGGCCAATGAAAATACATCACCCTAGATTTTATCATATTTAATACATGAGGCTGACACAATATCAAAAGAGGCAAATAAATCATGCAACATCATCATCTTCTTTTCAACAGTATTATTTTTCCAATTTAAATGTATAATGTCATATCCATAAAAGGACTAAGTGGTTCGTTTTCATGCGTCTCTAATCTACACTGTCTTAAACTCGCTTGTCATGCATTACACATTGGGATGTATATGTTACGGTTAATGTTATTAATCGGTTATTTTTAATGATATCCGGCCATTGAATAATAACCGCATGAAAAATCCGATTATATACCGAATATGTATATAACCGTAACATATATACCGAATATGTATATAACCGTAACATATATACCGAATATGATAGTAAAAAGAAAGCAGTATAGTTATCTTCAAGGGAAATTTTCTAATAAAAACTTTTGTGTAGCCTTTTAGGAAAATAAATCTCTATTACATCAATAAGTTTGTCACGATACATTAAGATTATAAAATACCTTTGTCCTTAATCTCTGTATAGTGATTAAAAAGACGGAAGTAACTTTAATCTCTAAAAATTGTTTTTATCTCTAGACATATCTAATTTGTATAATCTTACACTAAAATGAAACTCCTTACGTAGTTCGCCGTTTACAATGCAAATAAACTCTTACCTCCAATATCCTCGTGCAAATCTTTCTAAATCTTCTATTCTGAATGTATTATTAATGTACAAAAAACATAATTTTTACTTGCCAATTTCCCCTTCCAAATTGTGTTAAAGCATAGTATCGTCATATGGATTGAATAGATACCATTTTTAACTTTATTTTCTAAATTCTGAATTATGTTGAATTCTACGATGTGAATGGAATCGAATTTTATGTCCCAATAATTTTTTTGACATTAATTTTTTTTATTTGTTCAGGATAGATATTGTAATTCAAGAGACAATTGAACACCTTAGTTTATTTGACAGCTAAAACAAAGTTTATTTTTGTATTTCGCTTTAAACTAACTTCCACTAATGTAAAACACATGTGAACTCGGTTTCGCATAAAATCTCTATAATAGAAATACTACATCACTTATTATATTACAAATTTCTCCAACTAAAAGCTATGCACGACTCTGTTATTTTAATACCCAAGTCTTCCAGTTTATTTTCACAATTGAATCAACTATGAAATTGCACAGAAAAAGCTTCAACGCATATATACTCATCTAAGCTCTCGTCAGAAAATATATTCGACCTTAGGAAGATGGAGGTAAAAAAGGAAACCACTGCCCCTCACTCTCCATGGGGATAGACGAGCTGCTCGTGGGATTTTCCAATGTTCCTTCTGTCATATATACCATCCATCATACCCAAACCGAAACTGGAAGGATTTGCGGTGGGATTTAGCAAAGGATTCTCTTTCTTTCTCGTCCCTCTTCCGGAGCTTCTGCCAACGGTATGATGTGTTTTAATGCCCTGAAATGTAACCGGGTAAATGGATATCATATTTAATGCATGATGGGATGGAAAGAGAAGGAGTAGTCTGACTTCGTCTGGGGCATTTATCCTTGCTTAAATAAACCTTTACCTTTTTTACAATGACATTCAAGTTTAGATCTTTATCATTACAGTACTAATTAAGTGTTCTTTATTATATAATCATGAATGCATTTAAACATGAAAATTTCGATACACATTTTTGATAAAATTTGATGCACTTTTCATGAACATTTATGTTTAATCATTTTAAAAATTTCGTAGCATACAGCTGTCCTCTATAAAAGTAGCAACGGCAAGAAAAGATTTCAACTCACAATAAACTTATTTTCCTCTTTTTTTGCAGAATTTAAAATAAAACTTAACATAATAAACAAACATTGTCAAAACAACTTTTCATTTTTTTTATACTGTAACTAGCAGAATACCCGACGTGGCCCGGTCTCCTTCAGGTCAAACTATTTTGGAAGAAAAGAAACCAAAAGATGTTTTAAAAATAACATAAAGCTTACTAAGATTACTTTTCAGCTGAAATATTTCCCAGTTTTTTATGAAATAATTCATAAATTAGTTGTACAAAAAGTTTATTTCATTTATCATAAATCATAATATAGAGTATTACATTTATTCCTTGCATTGTTAGCCAATTTTGGGGGGAGGGAGGGGGCATTTATTATTTCAGGAAACCAGGACATAAAACTTTCATGCTAATTGATCCATTTGATAAATGTCTTCCTATGACTCACCTTCATCTAACCCAGAAGAGTGTGGGATATGGACCATTTTTCAATACAGTATTTAGCTGCTGTTGTTGAACAATGTGGGAGTAATTTTTCAACTAAAATTCCAACAATTAAAATGTCTAAATCAACTAATGAAACATGCTTCTACTTAATTGCTTCAACCGTTCTAAATAAACATTTCTGCATGTCTTATCGGTAGTTATCATCCTAAAGGATTCACTGAAAACGATTTAATCCATCCATGTTTTTAGTTCGTCATTATTGAAACCTACAAATTTCCATTTCTTTCAGTCCATTTTTTGCGTGTATTGTGGATACATTGCCCTTACCTATACTGAAGGACTGGGTTAGGGCCTATTTACTTCTACAGTACTCATGTCGGTTAACTCTTTGAACCCGGCTAGAGTGAGAATGCAAGTGCCTCAAAAACTGGAGTAAATTTTCATTCATGAAATCAGAATGAAATCCTCCCATTCTCTACAGAAATTCCAGGAGGAAGACGCCCTCGGTTGCGCGATCAATTGTCAACAATGAAAGGAACTAATTTTCTCCCGTGAAATTCACCCAGGCTCCCGAAACCGCCTGAGTCCGTTCTATGTCGAATGAGGCGGTTTGAGGCGGATTAGGGCTCATAGGGTTAATGACGAACTTGCTTACCACGTTTCATCAAAATCCCTCCAACAGTATCGAGTTTCGTGTTAATCAACCTACGTCCTTGTTCCACCCTACCTGAGGTGTTGAATGAGTATTTGTGTATAACGTGTCTCAAAGTTCATCAAATTGCCATTTTTTATATGTATTTAAAAAAACTTAACTCCGTCCTACCCTCACGGATTTGGTTGGCATTTATTTACCCTTAGAGTGTTTTTAATCAGCCACTGAGAAACATATGTACCAAATTTTAGCAAAGTCATCCTAGCCATATCCAAGAGAATGTCAATCGTCCCAAGAGTTTACAAGTATTTTGAAGATTTTTCTCCATCCTCCTCTGAGGAATTGGATTAGCGTTTATTTACCCATACGATAATTTTAGTCAGCCTATGAGGAATATATGTGCCCAGTATTATCAAAATTGTGCCAGCTGTATCAAATT
>BGPR01029222.1:6527-19413 GCA_013235015.1 Araneus ventricosus | reverse complement strand
AGAATTAAACTATTCTAATGATAATTGAATTATATTGTAACAAAAATAATGTGGTGAGTGTTTATGAAGGCAGATTAACAAGCAGGATGATAAAAAAAAAATGACTTGATTCTACAAAGCTTTCAGCTAAAACACTAACGTAGCACAGATAAGAAAACTAAACAGCACTTGTATAAATTAACAGAGATCATCAGTAAATCCCAGTCACAGCACCTTTAATAGCACTCGGAGGTTTCTTATAAGCTCGCCAGCCTGCTTGCTGATCAAACTCCAACTGATTCACTTGGTTTGAGAGGTTGCTTTTATATCTTTTCGAACTGGAAGTGACGTCAATACATAGGAAGGTATGTAATCTCTAGAAGCTACATGCCATTTCTGGCTCACAATAGAGGTAGGTCCATAGATCAGGATTTTTCTAGAAGATTCCTCTGGTCACCAAGATTAGGCTGTCAGGGAAACAACTTTACAGCTTTGTAACAATATCATGGATTTTAACCCATTAATGTCTAACATCCCTTTTTAGGAACACTTCTAAAAATGCATCATAAACTTAAAGGAACTATTTTTTCAACTTAAATTTTACAAAAAAAAAGTATTTTTGAATATTTGCTTCCTTTACATTCAATTGATGGTAGCACATATCATGCATTCATTTGATAATGTTGCCGTTTTATTTTCAAGTCAGAATCAAAAGGAAGTTTTTTGCAATGTGAAGAAAAAGGTGTTTTCAATTATTTGCCAATTAATTTACTTATATTTAATGATTATATCAGTAAATATAATTGTAAGCATATATTTTCTTTTTGGGATCTCGCATAATTTTAGATTTTGATAAGTTTTTTTGCATTAATAGGACCTTGTCTAGATAGGAGCACTAAGCTAATGAGAGCAATAAAACATAAATTTTACAGGCAGGATTTGTTTAATCTGTAGTTTACGGTGCAATCTTGTTTTCTGCCATTTTTTCTTGGTGCAACTCTGAGTGTCATCGCCAACTTTTGTCGGCAGGAGATGAACAGCTCGAAGTACTGAAATTAATTGTTTTGATGCATTACGTTTCCAATGAACAGGCAGAGCTAATAGGTTCCCGCTGCTTTTTTTTATTTAAAAAATTTTCCCGGTACCCACTTTAGATGCTGCAGGGATCGTGTGCACAATCTCTCCTTTTCACTTGCTGAGGGCATCACAAGCAAAGTTGCCGATACTGCTCGGAGTTGCACCAAGAAAAGATGGCGGAACTCAAGACTACAACGTAAGCTACAGTTTCACCCAGGATTTTTTAAAGTATTTTTCCAGTTGATTTTAGGACATGTAATATTGGTATAAAAAATGCTATTGAAAAATTGGGACTTGGGCATTAATAGATTATTCTGCTACTATCTGTATTTAAAAATTGAAGTAATTTTTTTATCTTTTAAAAGTTGATTTGCTTAGAAAATGTAGATACTTCTTTATCAGAGCCTGATTACCAAATAGGCAAGTAGGTGCTGTAACTTGGATTGCATAAGGGCCCCTACAGAGCTTTATATGTGTAATTTGTTACAGAACAAGGAACAAATTTAATTTAATTTAATAAGAGCAACCTAGAAAGATATTTTTATAAGAAAATATGTACTATGAAGAGATTTAAATACATTTTTTGACAAATTTTATTAACTAAATTTTAATTTATAGACAGAATCATTTTCAGGGATGCCACTTTTCCGCCGAACGGCGGATTTCCGCTTTTTTTGTTTTTTTATAAATCTGCGATTTCCGCTGAAATCGCGGTTTGAAAAATTCCGCTTTTTTTTTTTTTTTTTTAAATCAATCCTCAATTTCCGCGGATATTTCTTCTTTCTTTTTCTTCAATCTTTGTGGGTGATACTGCAAAACAACTTATAAAGTTGGCTCCGAAATCTCAATTGATTGTGATAAAAAAATTTTTAAGATATGTGTATTTAAGGCATACTTTGGGTGTGCTAAGTGGCTTGTGGAAAAAATGCCTTTTGCCAACCCTTTTTTAAAGGCAGTATCTTCACTGGATCCATGCAATAGAAAGACTTCTGTTGCATTAGAATTGATGAAAGAACCGCCACTCTATGCTTCAAATGTTGTTCAAGATTCAGAAAAAGAAGCATGTGATTTGGAAATACATAATTTTCAAAATGATATTTTTTGTGATATTGTAGAAGAATCTGTTGATTTATGGTGGAGAGATGTAGAGAATACCTCAAAATATCCTCTACTTTCCAGGGTGGCATTTGCTTTGCTAACCTGCTTCCATGAACCCAAAGTGGAAAGTAGCTTTAGCATAATGAATAATGTGATTCCACCTGGAAGCAATAGATTAAATGTTTTAACATTTAATGCTATGCAGTGCATTAAGTATGAGCTGCGCTCACAAAAAATAAAAATTTGAAAAAAACGGCAGTTTGTATGTTTTCCAAACATGACTTTCTCAAAGAAAAAGTTGATCCGAAACTGGTAAGAAATGCAAGAAATTCACGGAATGTTTACTTTGATAAACTTAAACAAAATAAATCATTAAGAGAAGAGAGAATAAAAGAATTAAATGCCAGTAAAGAAAAAGCTCTGACAAAAAAAGCTGCAAAAAAGATGTCTGCAGATGCAACTAAAAGGCAAAGGATAAATCATAAGAAAAAACTAACACATGTGTTTAAAGAGACTGCATGAACCAAATTTTTATGGTGGCGAAAATGTAAATGAATCCAAACGAATCCAGAAAAAGTTGAGGATAAAAGTAAAAGTGAAGCTGTCAAAAACTTTCATTCTGAACTTAATTCTAAAAGAAATGTTAAAATTTTTAAAAAATAATATCCTAACTATCAAAGAAATGTTTTATTTTTATAGATTTTCTGCATTTGAGTGTAAAAATACAGCATTGTAATAAAATTAATATTGTTAGTATTTTTCAAAATTTTTAATTTGTGTGAAGAATGCAGTAATTTAACTTTTTAGTAACTTAAACATTTTAAATTCTGTACTAGTGTTGGACATTTTTTAATTGTAAAAATATGTGATTTGGATTGGATTTCTGTTTCTAATATTCATGCACAGCTTTATTGGGTAAAAATGTTAATTAAAAATCAAATTTAAATTATATATATATATTTGTATGTTGTATGTGCGAGTAAGCCTCATTTTTATGCAGTCAGCTTATTTTTTAAAAAGCTTTTCATTTTATAATATTGATTTCAATTATAACCAAATTTTCATTTTATTAGATATTATATTAATATATTAATTCATGAAATTCATGCATAAATGTTATGAAAAATGGAAATTTTACTTCACAAATTCTTTTACTCGCGTGCGATTCCCACACTTTAACTTTTTTAAATTCACGCACGATTTCCTCATTTTTGCTTTTTTTTAATTCTCACGTGATTTCCTCTTTTTTGCTTTTTTGTGAGTGGCATCCCTGCATTTTGGTTTAGACTGCATAAATTTAAAAGTCTTGTTGAGAGAAAATCCCTTGCTAAAACTTATTCCTGTTTCACCTTGATGTTGGTTTGATAAGCTGATTTGAGGTTTTCTTGTTGGTTTCTATTTTATTTATTTATTTATTTGTGTTTGGATCTTGTAGAAAGAATAAATTAATTATTTCAAATCATGCATTTCGTACACCATGGCCAAAAATTGATTTAATGCCATAAAACCAAACCAAACTAAGTACATGTAAATTTGTTTTAAGCCCTAAATAAAAGACAACTGGCAAAGAAACTTTAGCCTAAAGATTTATCTTTCTATGTACTTGGTTTTTTTCAATATACTAGTTAATTTTTTTTTAAAATTTGCATTTTATTTGAGAACTTTTATTTTGTATAATTTGCCCTGCATTATTCTCGATATATTTTATATTTGTAATATCATTGCAAAATGTCATTTACCATTTTTAGCAATGTAAAATTAGTATAGAATTATTTTTTCCCCCTTTGATAAAAGATCAGTACATTCTTGAGTAAAAAAACAAATTTCAAATTATATGAAATTCTATTTTCTGCTTATTAAAGTTGTCTGATTTGTTTAATTGGAAAGATATAGACGTTAAGAAATTTAATGTTAAATTTTAGTTATCTATTTATGAAGTTTATCTGTTATTTAAAATTCCTGTTTATTCAGAGTAGAATAAGTTTAGTGGTTTATTAATCTTTTCAAACAAACTATTTCAACTGTTAAATTTAAATTCTGCAGTTATTTTTACCATTTTTTCCCCTTTACTATGTAGATGTCTTTTTATTGATGTACTTTTTCAGTAATGGAACTAGTTCACATAATCTCATAGTCAGTCAATGATGAGAGTAACTTCTCATATTATTTAATTCTATTCCTAGTGGGAGATCGACAATGCATTCAAAAATTAATGACTCTAATGCCACTCCTGCTTATAAAAATTACAAAGGCTATTTTTATCTATTGTGTTGATAATTTGCATCTTTGTTTGATCATTCTATAATAACAATAAATTAACCTGAAGTTTAATATCTTTTATTTTTTATGCATTTAGGAATTTCATCATAGCAATAATTGGCACTGGTATTTAAAGTTTTGTATTGTCTTTTGTTGAAGTTGAGCTTAAGAATTGGAACTAGGTCAGAGGAGGATATTTAAAGTCAATGAGATAGGTTCTCACTTGTACTCATTTCAACAATTTTTTCATAAGATAATAGTTCAAGCTGAAACACATTTGACTTATAGTTGTGCACCACATCACCATGATAAGAAAGTTTAAGTATTGGCATGATAAAGAACAGGCCAGCCATTGAAATGCACTGTCTGCCATAAGGTACCAAGAAGTGAACCAAACATGCAAGCTTTCTAACACTTATGTATTTTCCTTTTATAACAACATACATTTAGCAAGACCTAATTTCTTAAGTGTTTTTGGAGGCCGCAGTGGCCTAGTGGTAAGGTGTTGGATTGGAGCCAGAGAGTTACAGGTTCGAAACCCAGTTCCACTGAAGATCCATCATGTATGGAACCTGTTGCATGCTAAAACATATGTAGGGGTCAAACGTCCTTCTGCTGGTGTGATGTGGAAGTTTGGAGATGGGGTGCCAGCTCAGGTGTTGTCCTTGTCATGTGACCGCAATTCAAATTACAAGGTTCGTCCCGAAATAGTGCTCATGTTGCTTGTAAATGGTATGTTAATATGACTAACCTAAACTAAAACTTGAGCGTCTTTGTTGATTTAAGCCTTTTTCTTAAACTGCTAGTTATTTTCATCTTCATATGTAAAGTACATTTATAATATCAGGGTTGAAAAGGATTAATGAGTGCCTGGTAATGCTTTATCACAAGTAAATTAAATGTTCAGAAAATTTTACAAAAAATTCTTAGAATAAGATTGTTACTGAGAAACTAATCCATGTAGATCCATATTTAACTATTATATAACCAGAGACTCTTCTTCATTGATTTGTAGCAATACCTACAATTTCTTCTATTCTCTTATATGTATAATTTTGTCATTGTATTTTAAATATGTTTTGCAGTTTTTAGTGGTTCTGAATATAACATTTCTTAAATGTTTGGTTATCACTCAGATTTGGTAGCTCATGTTGATGGAGCCTGGATCAACATCACAATTTTGTGTATGGCTTGATGAAGCAGAACAGCACAACATCATGACAGAATACGTCATCTTCCACATTAGAAGAAAAGTTAGAGGCCTCCAGATTTTTAATAAGCAATAGTCTTTAGCATACTGATCTTGCCTAGAAGCATGCTCTAGAACTCACTGAAATGGATCTGGTCTCTTCAAAATCAAAACATTAAACCTCAGTGGACAATTGACGATTGGTAAGCATCAACTGCAGTTTTCAATATTTGTTAAAATGTGTTGATATTTTTCTGACTGAAAAATATAGAATAATATAAAAATATGAAAAATATTTTAATATCATTATTATTTTCCTTGGACCATCAGCATCTGTGAAACATTTCTGGGACAGGAACTCTCGCCATATATTTAGTGGTGAATAGACATTAAAATCAAGAGATCTGAACATAAAATGAAGTGTTTTCTAAAAGACTAACAATATCATACAGTTTTTGAAAGAAAAACTCAATCATTCCACTCCAGCATAGTTTACAGCATAAAAGTCACCATAAAATGGGATATTGTTTTCATGGCATCTGTATTATAAATTTGTCTTGAGCTAACTCTAAGTAAAATCTGCAATTTCTGTGTACCTTTCAACATAATTAAGCAATGCTGTGTTGCATAAAATATGGAAGATCTGATCTACCAACATCCTGTAAATTAGATAATTTCTAATAATAATTTTTACTTCTATATGCTCATTGTAAACATAGTTTTGTTTCTGCTTTAACCATATAAATGTGAAGAATTTCTCAAGAGTTTTGTGCAAAGTTACATGGATTTTTAGTTATTTATTTCAAAAAAAGTGTCTTGATGATGCCATATTTGTAGGGAAATTTTTGGAAAGCTCAAATTTAATTTGTGATTAAATAATTCATATGCTTGAAAACTGTATGCATATGCCATTATACATTTAACAGCTGAAGATATGTCCATGTTGTGTGTACAGTAATTAGTTTCTATACTTTTAACTTCTGAAAATATTTATTCATACCAAAGAGAAGTCATATATATATATATGTTAAATATGTGCAGTAAAAGCTTAAGGCTCCAACCAAATTTACAGTCTGATCAACTGGTTGAGGCAAAAGAAAAACCTCATGTTTGTACTTTATGCAGTAAAGCATTTAGTTTGGCTAAGAATTTAAAAATTCATCAGCGTACTCATGCAGTGGAAAAGCCATACACATGTGACATATGTCAAAGAACATTTTCTCTGCCGCATTACTTAAAGAGACATATTCTAACACATACAAAAGAGAAACAGTATGTCTGCGGTCTATGTGGTAAAGCGATTTCCCGTCAGCAAAATTTCAAAGTGCATATCCAGACGCATACTAAAGAGAAACCATTTACCTGTGACATGTGTAATAAAGGGTTTTCTCAGCTGGCACATCTACACAGACATTTACTCACACATACAAAAGAGAAACCCTATGCCTGTGACATTTGTAGTAAAAAATTTGCTCGGCAAGAACATTTAAACAGACATATACTGACGCATAAGAAAAAGGAATCGTTTGTCTGAAACCTTAAAATTGATGCACCAGTGAAATGTGTAAGTTTTTTATGCTATGAAAGGTTTAAGGACATTCTTAAATGATTTATGTGGGGAAAAAGATGTAATACACGAATGTTAAATGAAATGTAATAGATGAATATTGGACAAATTGCAGACTGAAACATAAATGTTTCATTTTATTAAAAAAAAATTAAATAATTGGATTTCATACTTTATTATATTTGTTAAAGGTTTTTTTTTTTTTTTTTTTTTTTTTTTTTTTTTTTTTTTGTGAAATGCCTTAATAGATACTTATGAGTCATTTTTTAATTTTAAAAGAAGCTGAATTATAAATATCAAAGATATGCTTTGTAAATCGGAAACATTTGCCGCATTTTATTCAGAATATTGTGGAATGAAAATGTTTCCTTTTAATTAGGGGAAAGTGGGGTAAAACAGGATATTTAAGGTTTGAAGGCTTGTTGGAGCTAAACTATTCGACATAAAGCTTGTCAAATTTTACTAAAATATTCATTATTTATCAGAGTACAATATATCTTTCAAGAAAAGTCATATTTTTTTCTAATGATTTTTTTTATAGAAAAAGTCAAAGTATCCGGTATACGCATGTTAACTCTATGGAAAATTAGAGAAAACTAGATTTTCAGTGGAAAAGTAGCATATTTTTTTATTTTATGTGACAATTTAAGAATAAAACAATTTTCTAAGATTTAACAATAGCTATAATAGTTGACAATTTAAGAAAAAAGACGATTTTTTAAAAAAATTAACAATAATTACAATAGTTGTCAATTTAAGAATAATGACAATCAATTTAAAAACATTTGCAAAATTCGTATCTAAATTAGTGATATAATCTGTAGGGAACCTAGTAATGTCACTAGCGCATTGAAACACTGTTGGTTTGGAAATTTCAATAGAACAGAATAGCAACGAAATTAATTGAAAGAATCTAACAAATGTTGTATAAAAAAAGAAATTGGAAAAACGTAAATGACATACTGAGTTCTCCTACTATTTTAATGATCCAAATCCCAAAAGCATAAGAAGAAAAATAATCCAATCCAAAAGCAAAATAAGAACATTGTATTCTACATAATTCTTTCTTCTTTAAAATTCAAGCTAACAGACGAGCTCAGTTAAATAATGGTGCTTTAAGTAAAACTAAACGATTGCAAAGCCTTCGAGCAAAATATTTTTAATTTCACATGCGTTTTAAGTTTTATATGAGAAAAAATGAATAAAAATTGTTTATTTGAAAGTGAGGAAATAATGGAATAAATAAATTTTAACTCTAAAATTTTGACTAAAATGATTCTCTGTATTATTTGAAATCACTTTCAATCTTTGTATTATTATCACAAAAAAAAGAAAATATTTGAAATCGGAATAAATTGAAATGCTTTCCATAAGATCATTTGATGCAAAGGTTAAATAGGAATGGCTCTCATAAACTACCAACTATCTTACAATCTAAGAAAATCCTCTTGGGTCGGGTATCTGTAGCTTCCCCTAGTACACGGTTTTACCACACAAGAAGTACCCGGTTTTACCCCACAACAAATACCCGGTTTTAGTCCACAAGTAGTACCTGGTTTTACCCCGAGTGCAGAGGTTATACAAAACGAAATAGAACCACGCAATTGTTTTAATAAATCTTTATTTTTGTGTAGGATATAAATCCTTAGTAAACACATAATAAGCTGGACTAAATGTAGTGTTTATAATTGTAATGATTAATAAGTAATGATAGTTTAAAAAGAAACGAACATTGGAGAGTTGACGTCATAAAACAAATAAACCTTCACAGACGAAGTGAATTTAATAACAACATGAATACTATGACCATTCTTTTTCCTTCACTAGTGAAGAATAATTCAGTATTTGTCCACTAGAAAGAAGAATTAATAACGCCAAAATCAAAGTATCGGTTTTACCCCACTTTCCATGAAAAAGTAAAACTTTATTTAGCATATGGAATAGATTTCTTTTATGTGCTTTCTTAATTTGCATTTTATTATAAAAATTTATGAAAGTTAAAGTTTTATTAAAGCTTAAGATTGACATATTTGTGCAAAAATTTAAATAGTAAAATGTTTTTGTACATAGTGCATGCTAAAATCTGTTCCCTTTTCACTAAGGCATAACAATTGATGCTGTGTTTTAGTTATGCATACCTGCTTTGTAAATCTGTATCTTAAATGCTTTTTGAAACAAATAATTCTGAGGTTAGGGTTAGCCATGGTATACATGTAGTTGAAATCTACAAGACAAAGCTCTATTATGTTTTGCTGTTCAGATAACTTAATAAAAGACGCAACAATGAATTGTAGAAAGTGAAGATTTAATGAAACAGTAGACTTGGAATTTTTAGAAATCGTCACAATACATTTGCCATTACAGTCGCATGCTAGACTTCACTGTGTTTGATCTGACATCTAACTGCACACTATCTTTCACAGCGCTTTGATATGACAGCTTGTTTGCTTCTACAAAATTAGTGATGGATTCCAAAATTGGCGCGGTGGACTTGACATGTATTATTTGAGCATGGATCGACTTCATTTCTTATTTTTGGCATTTTATTGGTTAATGAAAAGTATCATACTTCTATAGTTTATATATTTCATATGAACTGCTTCTTTAGTAGAATTTTTTTATAGTTTATATATTTGTCTTAATTCTCCTTTGGATTTACTGGTTATTTAAACATTTATATTTACTGTAAACATCCATTAGAAATTGTAGATTGTCCTGCAATACCTTCAAAATTGTTGGATATTTAGATCAGCAACCATATTCTGCTTTTTTGCATATTCTAATTGTCACGGAAAGATTTGTTTTATTTTATTCTTGAAATCAGTTTGTTAATATGGTTCCTATATTTTATATAGATATTTCATTTTTGAAATAAATGTAATTTTTAATAATTTGTTTTATCTGTCTCCTTTCTTTATAAGAAATATTCTTTCATGAAGTCTTCATTATATCAAATTATATTCCAAACTGACAAGCACTGCTTGCATTTTTTTACATGCTTTTATTTAACTTCACTTCTTTCATGCATGTAAAGATGGAATTTCGTAATCGATTTTTCACGCACTTCCCGATGCTCTAGAGTTCTGAAATTCTATACAGTTGCGTCTTCTCGATGATAATACAAGTTCCTATAAGATTGAAACAATAAATACTTTTATAGTGTCTCTTGATTTTTCTGCACAAGAAACATAAAATATAAGCTGTTTATTTTCAGTGCGCTTCGAAAATTATATTCTATGAATGACTTTCGTTTTCTTCCTCACAACACATTCTCTTTGTATAACATTGCAATGCCACATATTCTGGTGTTAAGAGTCTCAAATTCGAGGACAAATGTTCGTAGATTAGAGGCTCTATTCCTCGGAAAATAGTGGTACACTTTAAATTTCAAATTGTTCAATAACAATTACACTGTTCTCACATTGGTTTGGCATAAAAGTTTGAAGAATGAAGTGTAAGTTAACATTTCATCCGAGTAAGGCTCAATATTATGTGATTCGTGTCAAAATGGGATCAAGTTTAGTTAACATCCTATTTTGAAGATACACAAGGACTATTTCGGGGCGGACCTCATACTTTTGAATCATGGTCATATAATGACTGGGCAGGGACCTCCCCTCCAAATTTCTACACCACACTTAGCAGGACGTTTGACCCTCGACAGATTTAAGGCCGGTCATTCACGATCATTCCATTGATGACCACGCCTGCTTCACTCCAAACCCTCCATTAACGCCACTCCTGGGTAGCAGGAGTGGCGTTAGAGTCCGTCCGACGAGGGCACGGTCTACTGTACAAGGGGAGGGACGTAATGATGGCCCTCTGAATATTTTAACAGATCTTTAACTGAATAGACCGTTGCGTGACCAGGCTACAAAAATTTGACCTGTCGGGGCCCCGTCCACTCCCCACCCGCATTCGCCGATCGGCCAACGCATCATTCCAAATGGAGTGGAGTGATGGGAATTCGGAAGGGTTGGGCTCCTTACCAAAACTGACAGATTTTCAAATTCCATTTTCATGTGGAGTGGTCAGATTTCTGTGACGTAGAATTCCTCTGAGTGACCGTCTTAATTTGCACCAGGTCCGTATACACGGTAGTTCTTTCGGGTTTCGAACCCGCGACCCTCCTGCCTCGAAGCGGAGACTCTGCCACGAACCCAACACAACCCTCAAAACAGCACCAAATCTTGACTGTAATCCATTAAACAAAATGAACTGGATATTCCGCATAAAACAAGCCAATGTGTACGGCCCAAATTTGTGCATTTATGTTCTTCAGCTATTGAATATTGCTGGAAAAATGGGCATAAACAAATTCTTATGATTCCTGAAAAAGAAATCGGCAACTATGAATAAAGGTGAGTGTAATGCAAAGATATCGCGTGATAAGGACGCGTCGGCAGTTTTTTTACTTTCTCGTATACGCAATATAGAAAGAGAAAATATCGTCAAAATGTTCGGCCACAAGATTTCCTTGAACAAAACCACGCTATAGATCTCGCTGATTTCCCCTTCCTCCAAAATAAAAAAAAAGCTTAATGGCATTATATCTGCCCGTTAAGGCACACTCAAAAACGAAACGAGTTGAATGAAATTTAGTGTGCGGTTTTTACGCCAATATTGTAATCGGCGTCAACTTTTGGACGAAATTCTGCAATGGGAAGCGTATTTAGGTGTATAGAAGTGTATTTCTGTTGTATAGAAGTGTATACGTGTTCAGAAACGCAATGAGATAAATGGATGACCTCGGATATATCAGTGTTTTCCTACTTTTTATGTGCCATGCCCCCAGGGCCAGCCTTAAGGGGTTCGGTGCCCGATTGGAAAAAAAAAATTATTAACATTTTTTAAAAAATTTTTGTACAATTTAAGGACTTACGACAAAGAAAAGACAGTCTGAAGTGTTATCCCCTTGACTATCTAGTTTATTAATACAATGTGGCGAAGTTTGTGCCTCGTAGCATATTGAAGAAAACCATGTATGTAATCTTGAATGTGTTCCTTTCTTCCTATTGAGACCTAAATTTGATTCAGATCTGCAATTCTAAGGAGAAAACCATCTGCTAAATTTAATCCTTCCAGCTCTTTGCGTTTCTATGCTATTGTGTCCACATATGCAAGGATGCGCAGACTTTTTAGGCACAGGAAAAATTTCGCCTAAATTTTATTGAAACCTAAAATTTTGGTGTTCTGAAAACATACCAAATTTCATCTGTCTAGTAGCGTTTTTCTGTTATTGTGTTTACAGATAGACCGAGAACATAGATATAATTACAAAAATGGTCTTTTCAGACTCGGGACGATTTAACATGAATAGATTTGTCTAAAATTTGGAGGTGGAATTTCATGACGATTATAATGCTTTGTCTTTGTATCCTTCGTTTGAGAGAGTAAAATATACAAATAACTTTTTTAAATTCTTAACTCAATTCTTCACCCTCTGGTAATAACGCCCAGGGCCCTTTCACTGCCTAGCTCACCCTAGTTGCACCACTGAACTGTGCAGAGAGTAGATATTATTCTGAAGCGGGCCCTATTGTGAGCAATCGGCTAAAGGCCGGCCCTGCATACCCAACCTAAGCCTATCTTTCCTAAGCCTTTCTCTTTCTTCCTAAGCCTAAATTATGTAACATTACATAATTTTTAATATTCGAAAACTGAATTGTTCACTGAAGAAACTTAAATGATGGGTTTCAGGAAGAAATCACTTGGAA
>BGPR01029221.1:0-19413 GCA_013235015.1 Araneus ventricosus | reverse complement strand
TGGAATAGATGTTCATGTCTGAGCCGATAAAAAATCTTTATCAGAAAGGGCTCCTCCTTCCTGTCTCGTCTGTCTGGTTTAGCTGGTATTAAGTGTTTCAGCACAATATTCACCACATCTTTACTTGCGAATCGCTACTACCGAATGAAATGTGAGAGTTACTAGCATTCTATTTTAAGGGGACATACGACTGTTAAATCTCGAAAATTTTCGATTTTTTTTTTTTTTTTTGAAAAATATGTATTCGCCAAGTTATTTCTGAAAATTAATACAACCTGCTTTAAAGAACTCCAAGATAATTATGTGAAAGTTATGAAGGAAAATGCATCAACTCTCTAACGCAAACATTGAATATAATATATCTTTAAAGCAAGGTCTCAAAATGTGTTTTTTTCGATGATATATTGAAAAGTAATATCTCAAGAACCATTAAATATTTTCACATAAAATTTTTATTGAATATGGTTATGTTTTGTTCTTACAAATTGAACCACAATTTGTGCACTTTCTATCAAAAGAAGTTTTGTAGGGGATAGAAATCACAAATTTTACTATTTGTAAATACTTTTATTTAAATTTACTAAATAAAAATTAAATGTAAATAAAACTATGGTTCACTTCAAACTAAATCTGTTCTGATTACTGAAAACCCAAAAAATTGTGGTTTAGACCAATATTTTATCCATAATCAAGCAAGGTGACTATCTCATTTCTGCTCAAAAAATTATACCCATATTTATTACTAACTCAAATAAATACATGTTTAGTCATGAAGATTTCAAAATGTGTGTACTATACTCAAAGAGTAGTTATTTTTCTGAAAAAGGGGAGTTGTGCATTGTTTCAGAGATAATAATGTAATTGATTTTGACAATTTTCCCTATTTTTTGATGTCATGAGTCGCATGTCCCATTAATGCGTTTTGTTAGTCACTTTCCAATGAACAACAAAAAAACAACTTATCAATCAATTGCCACTGCAAGGTGAATAACAATGCTGTATTTGCAAAATTGACATGCTGAAGTTGTATTAGCTCGGGAGACGCGGGGGGTCATTTTATGCATCACAAGTCTCTGCAAACCAAGTAGATTCCAGAATTCTAGCCACCTGTTTATTCTTCTTTATCAGTAGCTGAGCAATGCACCCCTCTGCTTTCTTTCTGCGTACAGTCGAACCGCGATAGAACTGGATATAACGGACTCGGTTACAGCGAACCATAGTCCCAACTGAAGCCCCATGTTAATAAAGTATTTTCACAAGGTTTACAACGAACAGCAAACGCTTAGAGACTCGTTATAGCGCCTGAAAGTTTCCAAACCAGTAAACTTTTCACTTGCCCAAAAGGGACATTCTTACTAAATGTGCCTGGGCCAACCTAAATTCTCGAGTTACCAATTTTGTAATGAAATACTTCCAACGAGATCATTAGTTCCCTCGCCCATTGTACCTTGTTAGAGTTCGCTAACCCATAAGTGGGACAAAAGGAACAATAGTATACCTTTTGTTATTTCTATCTCCTCCCTGGTGGATATTCAGTCTGGTGTGAACCAGGGAAGGGGACTCTGGTCAGCTGGGGAAGGAGTGAGGAAGATATCGCAGCATTAGTAATGAAATGAAAAATAACTCTCATTGTAGATTCGTCTTCAGATGAAGAAACAAGACGAACTAGGCCTTCAATTGTAAGATGCAAAAAGTAGCTACAACGTTTTGTTAATTTTTTTGTCATGAAAACATCGACGGTCATGTTGTGGACCTGTTTGTAGTGATAAAAAAATTGACGAACAGAGCATAAAATCGAAAACTTTCAACCAAAATAATATCTTTTCATAATGTAATATCAGCAAATAAGTAAAAAAGATAAATGTTTATTTATTAATATATATTATTTAATACTACTTATCCCTCATTACTAATGAAAATATTATGTTATTAAATACCCATATAGAAGCAGTATCTTGTATGTTAAATACGGATGCAGCGCGAACCCTGGTTAAAACGAACTTGAGCCGGTCCGTTGAGTTTCGTTATAACGGGGTTGACTGTATTTAGAAAGTATCGGAATTTTTTCGTCCCCTAATACATTACACGTTTAGTCAGTTATTACTGGGTTATGGAATGACCTCGCGCGTCCTTCCGTTTGTCCCTACTAAAATAGTTATTTGAGATGTGGCTGATGATGTCAGTTCGTTGCTGTCCTTTCCGAATCCAAAAGAAGTCGTACCGCATTCAAAGGGAAGAGAGGCTCTTGAGAAATAAGGACGTAAAATTACTGGAACCTGCAATTTGTGTACACATTTTGCATGAGAGGAACACTAATTCCTGTACGTAGTAATTGGTCTCAAAGAAACAAAGTGTAACTGAAAATTGGTCGGTACATTATATTATTTCATTATAATTAAATAGCATTAGTACTAATATAGTGTTTGGATTTATTTTAATCTTTAAGTGTTACTTTTTTTAACTCAAGTGTGCCTTTGAACGAAGAATTTTTTTTTTAAAAAAAAATACGGCTTTTTGTACAGTAGTGTGTCTAAAAGTTTCAGGATATGTGTTTTTTTGTTTTAATTATATATACGTTCTGCGTAAGTTTCATGACGTATTCTCTGTGTTCTACTTTTGCTTTCTAAGACATATTCTCTTTTATTTTTATTTACCCATCAGACTTTGTTCTTTGTAAATACGGGCAATCTGCAAATGGAGTTTTCTCTTGTAGTGTTTTCAAATAAATAAATAAATAAATTCATGTTTTCGCTGTAACAACCTATATATGAGTACCTTTGAATAATTTGTGCAATTATATATACAAGAAAAGATCATATTTAAAATTCTTATCATAAAAGTGTTATTTATATATTGATTTGTGTTAAACACTGTTTTCTAATGTCTTAAAAGTCAAAAGTGTTGATTTCCAAACTAAAATATAATTTTCTTAACACATAATGGAATCAGTTTGGGGTTTATTCAAACGCCTGCACGTCTGAATTGCTCGCTAAGGAGGTGCGCGAATTTTCCAACCCTCATGATTTGCGCGGAAAATAATCTCCCTCTATTAAACCCAGTCAACGATCCAGAGCAAAAGTCGAGTTCTTTGACCTGAAAGCAGAAGCAATTTTCTTCGATGTCTCTGAATTTCATCCGACAAGTAAAAAGATTGAAGCAGATAAAAGAAAGAAGTCAGCTGAACACGACCGCAACACTGGTAACCGCCTGTCGCGGATTGCCAGAGACCGCCATCTGTGTCCTAGCGTTAAATAGCTCTTAACTGGAGGGCCGGAGGTGTGTCCCCTGATGGGGTCTTAAAGTGAGGAGTCAGCTGACCTCGATAAGGAGTTGTGCTTACAGTGTTCATTAAGACACCGACGTGTCCTAAGTGGAGGGGGAACTCTTCCTGCATTCCGATTCTGTAATAAATTTTCGTAATAAATCGTCATTGAAAAAAGGGACATTTCGTTAATGGACGTTGGAACAAATAAAGATACAGAAACGGAAAAGTTAATAGAATTTTAAAATAGGCAGTTCTCTTTTATCCCTGCCATATACAGGCGAGGATTTGTGGGGCACATTTCAAAATTAATAAAAAACTATTAATTCAGTTAGAATCTGTTGTTTTTTTTTTTTGAATGGTTACTTTGTGCCTTTTTACAGTTAACGCGCCGTTGCGATAACGGGGAATAAATTAATCTTGCATTGAGAGTTTTACTATCAATGAAAATATTATGAAGAAAATAAAGGCTGCATTTAGAATTTAATTTATTAAATCTATTTTATTCGAATACTAAATAGTTTCGAGATATTCAAGAAAAAAAATTAAAAAAGGAAACCAGAAAACGCGCATCGTATTTCCGCTGATTGGTAGCCATTATGAATGGAAATATCCTCGCTGTAGCAAATTTAGACGTAATGGCACGCCACCCATCTGAAAAAAGAAAAAAAACGTTTTATTTTCTCTAATTCAAAAAACTGGAAGTTGTAATCAAGAGTATTAATACGTGGAAGAGAAAACCTTTGTACCACTTTTAAGAAAATTGTGCCCACGGAGGATTAAGTACAGTTAAAGTTCATATGGAGAAGAGGCAGAAAGATAAATGTATGTAATGCTGATAGAATCTATAGGTAATTTTCACCCATTTTGAGGCTGTGCAGGTCTTTTTCTGGTTCATTTGATCGTTTGACACCGCATGGCTATTGTAATTGCACTATCGATGTTGGTATACACCTGCTATTCCTCATTGTTCCTGGGTCTGGCCTCCTGAGGAGCTTATGGAGTGATGATTTGTATTTGATTTAATCCTCCGGTAAGTGTGAAATCCACTCCGGGAGGGAGTTTATTTTGATTATTTATAAAAAACTTTCTGAGTGAAATGCAAATGGATGATTTAAATCTGAAGTCAAACACATATTAGTCTGTGGTCAAACAGTCGCAAATAGAATAGAGATTGTTCTAAGGAATTCTATATATAGCATGTATTACTAATACTAATAAATTAAACAAATAAAACATGCATTACTTACGTTCATACTGGAATATCATCAAACACATAAAAGTCTGTGGTCACAGTCGGACAACATTTATTTTTTTTTAACCACCCGGTTTTTTTTGTTTGTTTGTTTCTGTCAAAAAAATAACCTCACAATTAAACTTGAAAATTTAATGAATTACGTATTGAATTGACCGCTAAGGACCTCTAGTAAATATTATTAGGCTTTTTTGAAATTATCTTTGAAATGTGTCCAACAATTATCGGACACCCCTGTATATATATAGCTAATTTAACCAGACACCTGATTGACGGTGAAAAATAGTAAAATTGGATTTCATTCTTAAAAATAAATATCTCTACGTTTGCTATTAATAAAGGATTTAGCGTGTGTGTCTGTGCGTGTTAAGAATTCTACAGGACAGTCCACTGGACGGAGTTATTGAAATTTAGCACAAACCACTTTTGAGGGTGGGAATGTGCACCTAGAAGAGATTTTCTGAAATTTTAATTAAAAAATTTAATTAATGTACCCGAAAATTTTTAGTTCTTTCCTCTGAAAATATTGCTATCAAAATAATTTTGCATCATCTAAGAATTTTAAAAAATTATCTTTTCAATGATATCAAGTAGTAATTGTTTGAGTTTTTCCGTTGTTTTAGCAAATTTTGAAAGGTGGTAATATAAGGGAATTAAAATCTTCTTTTCTTTTCATATTCTTCGCACAATGTACATTTTCTATGCACTACCTTTTTCTTGAAAACTGTAAATAAAGTTCTCTAACACATTGAGTAAATTAACAAGCAAGTATGTTGCTATGAACCTATGAATTATCAAATTATATATAATGGATTCAACTGAAATAGGTCCAGTATTCCATGCGGTAAGCTGGTCGTCGAAGATTTGCCAGTAAATTAAATACAGAAAAACAGTTTCAATGAGTCTACTCTGCAATAGAAATCCTGATAGACCAGAAGCTGTGCAAGTAGTGTGAACAACACTTGCCAGAGTCATTGTTATTCTAGCTCATGAATCCTTCAACTTGTATGATCACATGCTTTGCGACCATTTATTCAAGGGTGTATGTGAAGTTTCAGTTAAATTTTACTTTCTCGTAATAAAGTTACAAAAGAGAAAGTATTAATCAAATGTAAAATTGAACCTTGAGATTTCGATGAATCTCCAATGTTTAGACCTCCTGAGTCCTGAAATACACAATTCTTGGAAATTATGCCCTCTGTCTGTGTAAAGGTCTGTCTGTCTGTGAACACGTAGCGATAACTGAAAAAAACTATTATTCCATGGGGCTGAAATTGCGGCGTGATCTTTACACGATTTGCAGGTTTCTATCACCTTAGACAAACGCTGTCCACGGGAAGCTTCCTTCGTCTGGTCTGTATGTGTACGGTGTTTCATGCGAACACTATAACCAAAAACTGAATAGCTAGGGAGATAAATGGTACACTGTTTTATCGTCATGAATGGGTCCTATAAATTTTAAAGCCGTGAACGTCGGGCTGACTGTCTGTCGCCCAGGCACAGCATACTTAAACCGTGCATGCGCAATGTCTGTGCGCAAAGAAGGGATACCCGGAAACTTTGGCAGTTTTACAAAACCAATTCTGGCGGCGATGTGTAAGGGAAGAAAACAATAAGGTTCTGTTTTACTTGTGTAATAGCACCCTGCGCATGCGCAAGCTATCTTGCGAGCAAGCTATTCTGTTTTCTCCGGCACGCGAACTTGTACTTTCGCTAGAGTTTGATAAAAAAAAATAAAATATTGCGAAGTTTTAATACATACGAATCTTTTGAATATGATTCTTCAATATATTAATTAATACTATATAATCAACATGAAAACCTTCTGATAGTCATTGTATTCTAAGTTACAGTTGTTCGAACTTCTTTTATCCACGCAGGGGGGAAGGGAAAATAACAAATGTTTGAAAGTATGATGAAAGTTTAGGGAGGCCAATTCCCTGCTGTTTTTTTTTTTTTCTTCAGCAGAATCGTCACATCAACATTCACTTAACTTTCTGTTAGTAAAACTAGTAGAATATGTCATATATGTTGGTTATTTAATTTGTTTGAGAAGCGGGAAATTTCATATCTGGCTTTGGATTTTAAAAATTTGGCCTACTTAGAGATAAAGTAGCTTCTTAAAAATGCATTCTCTTGATAAATGTTATCTTTCAGCCCTCCTCTTTTCTGAGCTCGCGAGCAGCCACTGTTGACAAATGTTGCAGCTAAATAACGTGTTTTGTCGAAGTCGCGCAAGAGCCATCTATCCTATTAAAATTCGAAGGTAAACAAAGATATGCATCTATGTCCTTCTATCTTCTCACGAACCACTGAATCCTGAAACTAGCCGTAAGTACCAAAAGATGGAAAATAATCCAAGGAATCCATTTCGACTATTTAAATTCCGAAATTGGAATTAGTTAAAAAGATATTAATCAAAAACGTCAAAATGAATGAATTGACGTGCTGCTATCTATTGGCAGCATGGTGAATTCATTCACGGCGGATTCTTTTTTCCCTATTATTAGTTTTCGCATCCGGTGTTGCATTTTTTTTATTTATTTAACGGAAGTTGGCATTTCTTTTCGAGCGAGCTTCTGTGTCTGGATTTATTAACAATGGAAAAAATCATTTTCATGCTTTTTTTATTTCTTTTTTGTATTAAAGTGTTTAATTTCGTAACGTTTGTTAGGGAAAGTAAGTGATAATATTTGTTGATTGTTGAGAAAAACGGAGGCGGGGCATATGAAAATATATGGATCCCAAGGTCTCACGTGACCTCATTTCTCTCCGCCCGGGAATATCCTATTATTCGTGATAGCCCGTGCAACGCCGGGCCACACAGCTAGTATTTGTATTGATGGTTGTAGGTAATGAAAAGGAGACTATGTGCAATAGGCCTAACTGCGAGAGGTCATGGTCTAAGGATGGAGATAATACTTAGACCATGACCAATTCAATCAGTGACGTAGACGCAACTTTGCCAACCCGAGCAAACTTGCGACATCTCGCCCTATCTATACAAATCACACAAAAAACACAGAACTCAAAATGAAAAGAGGAAAAATGAAGATAAAATGATTTCATTGGTAACTAGCAGTACCCTCACGGCCTTGCCCGTGACATCCTGAATTTCAACATTTTTTTTTAAAAAAAAGCCTACAATCTTCAGCTTCTGGTTTAAACTTTGAAGCCACATTATGTAAATAGCTCCCTCAGGTCATATTTCTTTTTTTTTTCAGTTTCAGCGAAAGTACACTCAGGATGAACATGTCTTCTGGAACTAAACATATAAGCCTTTAAATTTGACTATCAAAAAGTAAAAAAACAAACAAATTAAAACCATGATCTGTCGGCGCGACGACGGACAGTACGATCGCACTGCAAAATCTCGCTGAAAGCAAAGAGATTATGACGTCACGTAGTTCGACGAAATGCATGCTGGGAATGGAACCCCGCGGTTTTAAGGTAGCCATCGAACACGTTCGTCTTCATGACTGTATGCGTTCAGGCATTATGATTGAAACAAAATATTAACTTCAACACCACTTCGTTCAAAAAACCCAACCCCCACCAAATGGACGAGTTTTCTGGTTCGTTTACTTACATTAAAAACCTTGACTTAATCTGCTTGTAAGTTGGACTTCCGCTTTGAAGATTCCACTGACTTAGCATTACACTGGAATTACGTAGTACAGGCACTTAAATGTAAATAAACAAAGCATAAAACTCGTCCATAGATGCCAATTGAAATTGTAAAGAAATACTTTTAGAGAGGGTTTTCTTTCTCTCAGCGAATTGGGATTGTTAGAAAGGATCTTACAGGCATTCTTCGACGACCCTATTTTTTTCGACTAAGTGGAATATTTCAAAAAGTAATGCAGATATCGATCTGAAATCTTTACCACATCATCGTATATAAATAACACTTACTGCAGCAGTGCTGCAAATATTTCCCACAATTTGAAAAAGAATTTAAAATATTTTTGAAAACTTACAAAAATTTTTAAAATTTACTATTGACCTAATTAAACTATCTTAACGTTCTACGGCTCATTTTGTAGGTAATTGAAATACCTATAACTTTCATTTGTAAGTGTTCTCTCTCAGATTAATAGCCTTTTATTTAAAAGCAAAAGGTCGATATTTCAAATTCCCCTCTCTCCCCTTATCCGGTCTGATGTCCAGGTAAAAAATATAGTGCCGTGTTTTGTATGGCCGACCGAACTATTTAAATCAATAAAATTGCCGTTATATATTTTTTCCACATTTTGATACTTTTCATGCCATTTCGACTAGACAAATATAAGTGTTCTTTAGGGCGTCTAGAAAACAAATCTCCACGGAAAAAAATCTTCATATGTTGATGACAGAACTGAATAAATTTTAACAGTATAAACCCCATAGTTTGCATTTCGGAAGCCATACCATATATGCACTTGTTCAAATAAATTCTTCTTATCTAACATAACATATATTTGACGAAACTAGCAAATTTTCAATACTATTGCATGAAGAAAACGTGAATCCTCTATCTTCCATAAAATATGGTTAGTATACAAGAACACTTTTTAAAATTTTACGAGTACGAATACAATTTAAGATTACAATAAGAATAAAATTAAGAATTCCAATATCAATTCTTTTACAATAAGCGATTATGATTAACGCTAATTCTAAATTAAGCGCAAAATCTCGCTGAAAGCAAAGAGATTATGACGTCACGTGGTTCGACGAAATGCATGCTGGGAATGGAACACCGCGACCTTGATTACAAAGAATCACGGAGGGAAAATATTTTAACACTTCAGAAAAAAATTAATTAAAATTCAATTATAAAAGATATTTTAACCGTTTTTGTTTTAAATCGGTGGGGGATATTCCATTCATTACCTGAAAAAAAATATAAAAATAACGTTTTTAGATCGGTGGATGCAGTAAATTTAAATACGAAAACAAAATTTCGTCGGCAAAGCTGACTATTTTTTAAAAATTTCTCAAAATTCAGTAAATTACGTTTGAAGATAAAAAAAATTTCATTAGAAAGAAAATTGTTTGTTCTATCCGATGGTGTATTGATTGTTTTTCAACTATCATTAGAAAAGATACTACAGCCGTAAACGTGCCAAAAATGACCGAAAACAACACAAAACATTAAATAAAACATTTTCTAGATTAAATTTTAAAATTCGGGCTTCGAGGTGCATTGAGTCACCATTACGACTACCTGTATACCAAATTTCATGGCTGTAAGTGCGATAGCTTCGTCTGGACGTGGCGTGTACGCAAACACACAGACATTGCCTTTTATAAGTATAGATGTATAGTACAGAATTACAAAGAATTTTTTCTTATTTTTTTTTATTTGAAAAATCGTTGATAATAGTATTCAAATCTGTTTCCTAAAGTAACATAAAAAAGTTAATGAAATGGCTAACATGAGAGAAGTTAAAAATATAAATAAGATGCAAACGATAATTTTCTTACTAAAATTCATTTAGAAACTAAAGAAAATAATATTACTTATAACTATCTGAATAAAGAAATTTGCATAGATAAATAGAGGTAAAATATTTTAAGGTAGCCATCGAACGCGTTCGTCTTTATGACTGTATGCGTTCAAGCATTATAATTGAAACAAAAAATTAACTTCAAATTTAATTTACACCACTTCGTTCAAAAAACCCAACCCCCATATGGAACATCTTATCTAACATAACATATATTTGACGAAACTAGCAAATTTTCAATAGTATTGCATGAAGAAAACGTGAATCCTCTATCTTCCATAAAATATGGTTAGTATACAAGAACACTTTTTTAAAATTTTACGAATACAATTTAAGATTACAATAAGAATAAAATTAAGAATTCCAATATCAATTCTTTTACAATAAGCGATTATGATTAACGCTAATTCTAAATTAAGCGGTTTCTTATTTTCACCTTCCGCTTTGCATATTTTCATTTTGGAATATGTTTCAAAAGCAAAATTTAGAAACATTCATTAAGAAAGGCAGTGAATGATTACTGCAATGAAGACTTTCCAAGATTAAATCAGACGATTTAATTCTCAAAATATTGGCATAAACTAAACAAGAACTACAGATTCTTACTCTGTAAATTAGCCAAAGAATAATCGGTTTCACAAATCAAAATACAAATGAATAATTCGAAAATATTCAGTTAAAAATGAATAAATTTTCCTGAAATAAAATAATGAAATACGAGTGAAAATGCAAAATATTTTCTTTATCAAATGCTAAATGTTTAAGAAGAAATGAAAATACATTTTCTTCCGTCATTAATTTTATCCTAAAATAACCTATGTGGTAAAATCGTTTGGAAAAATAATTTCTGAAAAGATTAAAAATATTTAATTTCAATTCCAAAGGCAGACGATAATCTTTCATTTGAACGATTCAGAGCGAAGAGCTAATTTATTATTTCAACCGTAGTTCTTTTTCAGATGGGTGAAACTTAGGCAGAATATTTGCTTCAAAAATGAATAGCAAATTGCCTCCGACTAAGAATGTTAAGCAATATTTTACTTCAGCAGATGCATGGACTGCGCTTAGCGAATATGAAAAAAGACCTTATGAAAACTTTCAGAAAAATTATGAAATTCTGAAGGCCAGTGGTAAGTAAAATTTTTTTTAGACTTAAGGAATTGTTAATTTTTCTGTCAAAAGTGTTCGATTGTATCATTTACTTGTATATTTACCGAAGCATTGTATTTTTTTAAAAATTAATTATTCAATTATTTTTTCTATTGGAATAGTACAAAAAGTTGGAATACGAAAATAAATGTGTATTCTTATTTACGCATTCCAATTCCATTCTTTTATTGTCTTTACGATTGTTACGATCAATTGTAAGATTGAAAAAAGAAGGTTTAGGTCATATTATTTACAATTATATTTTAATTGTGAGGATACGAGAGAATACTTCAATATTTCTTGATATTATGAAAAGGATAATTTATCACATCAATTTTCTTTCGAATATTCTTAAAGAACTTTAATATATGTTCAATTCAATGTTAGTAATGTTCATTTCAGAATATAAGTGGAATTCTTAAAAGGATTATTTATTAACAGTAATTATATCATTATTTTTACCATGAATTCTACGAATGTGTTAAGCTTTAGTTTAATGCGTTAGACATATAAAAACAATTTACATTTTGATAAATTTTGAATGTGAAGTATTAAACAGCTTATGTGTAAATTGAACATTTAACTTTTTTATGAACAGAATGAAGAAATGAATCAATTTCATTTAATTTTAGTTAACTGAGAATGCATATTGCATTGGATCAAGCTAAGCTTATTTTTTACTAAAATCTAAAACTTGAAATTAAATGATTATTTGGGTGGAAAATCTACGATTCTTTACTATTTAAGAAAAGACGCGTAAAAAATGAAACTATGCCCTACAATATATAGATGAATAATGTGTTTCAATAATTTCAAAATCTGATTTAAAACAATTATATTAGAATAAAATAGATACTTTAATGAAATGTTCTAAGAGTTAATGAAGTATTTGAAAACGAAAGGTAGGAAACTTGTTAGTATTTTTTAATTATGAATTTCAAAAAAAAAATGAAATTATTCTCCAAGGAACTCGTGAATCCTAACTACTTTCTTTTTGATTAATTTAAAGTACGTTTGTTGATTGGACAAATGACTGAGATAACTTTGAAGAAAAGATTAGAATGAATATGCTGGGAATTTTATTACTTGGTTTTGGGCTGAAATGTAAAATTAGCAGTGCTGGAAGCAAAGTTAAAATTTAGAATTAGAAAGAAAAAACTAGAAAAATTTGGTTAAAAGTTTCAGTATCAATGATAAACAGCAGTGATAAATTACATTGATGCAAAAGGTACGGAGAATTGTCCTTTTTCCTGCTGCTTTTAGATTTATTAACTTGGGCATGTTCTTATAAAAAAAAAGAAGAATTTCATTTTCTTAATTGAAAATCAGCGAATATCAATGATATTTTGCAAATCAGTCATATCAATTAAAGAAATAATTTAGAACAAATTTTTTCCATTCTAAAGAAAAAGTCAGATTATTGAATGTGATAGTGAATATTTGGCAATTATTGTCACTAGAAGAATTGAAGTTTTAATAAAATGAGACACTGATTCAACTGTGATTGCAGTAAATATTTAGATTTTGTTGCTAAGTTAAGTTCTCGGTTTTTGTTAATTAAAATTAATTATAAAAAAATAGTCCTGTAAAGAAGTGTAGTTCGCATGTAAAGAAAACTCACATATTGATACATGAAAAAAAAGTCGTGTATATTTTTAAATATATTTAATAATGCTAAATTTGTATATATTTTGAATATTACTACATTTATTATTCTTTCATTATAAATGAGACGGTCTGTAAGCTATTGTATTTTGTAAATTCTATGCGACTTTGTCTTCGTTTTGGATATGAAAATCATAATACATTGAACATTCTTGAATATAAGTATATACATGTATCACTTGTATTTAATCTAAGACAGGTCTATCAACTGTGTAATATAGGGAAATAGATCTGTGTATATAGTTTATTGTATGGTCGCAAAAAAATCTACCGAGCTTTATTCTGTTATCGGCCATCGAACATTGAAGCAAAATAAACCATTCAAAAGAAAACAACATCCTCTAAGAATTTTTTGTCTAAACTTTTATAAGCTTTTAAGCTCTCAAGTGTTTTATAAGAACTAACTCAAATAACTTCGACATTCTTTCATTAAAAAACCGATTTTGAGGACACAAATAAACTACATGTGAAAAGTTTAAGTCGTGTATAAACTGTGGCTAATATACAGTGACTTCTAGAGATATCTGGCATTTTGTATTTTCACTATAAAAGAGGTTGCCCCCACCCCCCAACTTAGATGGTCTCTTCGCGTATATGTATGTCGGTGGCAGAAAATTCATCTGTGCAGCTCTTGAAATGATATCGTAAAAATTATAATATATTTCTTACTATCAATTAACACTTGATGCATGGGAAAGTTGTATTGTACTGAAAATTTCAGCATTTTTTTGTTTTATTCTATTTTTAAGAATACTAGAAGTTTTGTCAAAAATACCTTTGAGCTTGAATAAGCACCGTCTTCGAAGTGCCAAAATTTTAAATCATATATATTTTTGTGTGAGTGAAAGTAAATATATAAAACAAGACATTTTTATTTTAATGCAGTGATAACAGGAATTTTAAAATCAATCGTTTATCAGTTTAAACTTATATTCCCATTTTTTGCTTTTATGTCATAGTTCTTAATAATAGATAATATTATAGTATTTTCATTGTATAATATACAACTTTAATTATCAAAATAAGAATATCTTTGTTTTTTATTAAACGAAAATCAATTTCTGTATTTATTCATGTACGGACAATTTTATGTTGAATAAAATATGGTGATGATATTTTACAATGGACGAGTTTTCTGGTTTGGTTATTTACATTAAAAACCTGGACTTCCGCTTTGAAGGTTCCATTGACTTAGCGAATGACTTGACTTGAATTTGTGTTACGGGATTTGAAGCGACAAAGGCTATTATCCCCTACTTCCAGTTAGATGCAGTGCTAATCATTCCAAGAAAACTGAGCAGGTAGTTCCATAGCAAAGATTAAACCAGTCCACCGGAATGACGTAGGTACGGCATTTTAATGTAAATAAACAATACAGAAAACTCGTCCATAGTTTAAAAATCTTTAATATTTATGTAAAAAAAGTCTTAAAAAATGATTTTCTACTAGTTTTTTTTATTTTTTTTAAATTAAAAAAACTGTTTTTCTGAATTTAAATTTTACTCCACAGTTATATTAATCTTGGTGTTGTAAATATATTTCAAAAGAATCTATACTTTAAATTCGTTTGGACGTTAACGGGTTGAGCTGGTTACTAACGAGCATTCCACGCCAAACACGATCATCGCTGTAGAATCCGGTCAAAATTGCCGCCGCGTGGAGCGGAAGTTTTGGTATGGAACCTTGTCAAATTACCATCACTCCACGCAAGGTATCCGTTTTAGAGTGGAAGATAATTAATACAAATAATTAATTTTTTTCATGTGTGCACTATAATTGTTTATTCTTGCAATTTTTTTTCATGTTGAATAAATTTAATTATGTCTTTCCTGAGCGATATATTTGTTATCAGCAGCCATCGTCGACAACATTGTTCGCCAACAATATAATCTCGATTGAATCTTTTATACATAATTTGATATTCATGGTTCCCGTAACAAATTATGCAATTTTAAACTTCGAGTTGTCATAGCTATTTATATCGTGTTTTCTTAGTAGCTTTGCACCTGTTCTGTTCATTGTCTACAAAGACGTCCCTAGCGGAGTCAAGTAAATGTCCGTGTCATGCAACGTCTGATTGCACGTTGCCGGCGCCAACTTCACTTTCTTATTCCTCATGCAAGATATGCATTTGATTCCAACATTTTAAGCTTAGTAGAATGTTAGATGGGTTAAAACATGCTGATAAAAAGAATTGAAACATATCAACCATGACCATTCATCTTACTGGATATATTTCCGAATAAACTTGCTATCATTACAGATTTCACAGAAAAATTGATGAAACGAAGAACGGAAGTAAAATTCATTAATATATTACTTTGGCTTGGAAGAGAAACACCGAATTTAATATTTGTTTAAACAATGAAAACGGTTTTCATTTCACTGCAACAATGAAAAGTATGGTGTGAAAATCATTTTTGTGCTATAGTTTTGTCGGAAGTTATCAAGGAAAAACGCCAAAACACACACTTTCTCCTATATTAGTAGAAGAGATACGTGAACATTGTTTTCATCAAAGTGAATAGGATCTAAACTAAAGTGCAAATGATTACCCTCCAAAACAATTTCAAGAAAAGAAATTTTACCTGAAAATAGGTATTCCGGCAAATCGTCGCTCAAAATGCTCTGTGCGTCATCTTGAATCATCGTGATTGGATGAACGTAAAACGGACCACAAATGTACACACAAGGAAATTTCACATCAAAAACTGGCAACAATGCTTTCTCCGTTGTACACTAGTTTAGAAAATATTCCCGTAATTCTGCACGTAAAAGTAAACTTCACTAAAACTAGTAAATGTTTGAACATGCAAAGAACAATCACTGTGTCGCAAGGCTGCTTTTAAATCTAATTCCAAATAATATCCGTTTACTTCGACTAGACAGAATACATCAGACTCGGTCGGTAATTTAAAATTCCAAATTTGCCATTTCCACTCAAAGACTCAGAGCTCTGTTTACGAAAATGGCATCCATCACGCATTCGATTGCATGCAAAAATTCAGAATTCCGCTTATAAAAATGGCATCATCCATCGTGCAAAAGATTCCATAAATCTATCCCACGCGACTAAGAATTCCAGGAATCGTCTGCAGGCTTCAACCTCTTCTTGAAATCGCAAAAATCGGAATCGGAACAGGGGTTCATCGTTTCACGGAAGCAATATTCGAAACATGCTCATTTCTGCAGCCGAACATGTTCGCTTATCATTCCAGAAACGCGACCGTTCACGAAAAGCTCTCGCCAAAGTGGGTTGAGCCTAATTATTTTCCCACAAAGAGGCGGGGGAAGGGATGATTGCTTTCTGGAGAGAAATTCTCTCTTTCTTGGCATTTTTGTTTTTTCCCGGTTTTTCTCTTCTGCTATGTGTCAGGCGTCGTTAGAATTAGGGTTGGAGTGAGCGTGGAAATGAAATTGAGTATAAATTTATTAGAAAAGGTTTTTATTAGTAGTTCTGTGAATAGTAGACCTTGCATCCAAAAAAATAATAATAATAATAATGATCTGAAATATTTCGCTTGTAGACAACACTTTATTTATATTTCATTTTTATTTTATTTATTTTTTCTCTTTTGCTTTTTTTTGCAGACGATTACATTAAGTCATCTCTGCATATATTATTAATTTTGTTTTAATTAAATTTAATGAGCGTTAGTTGCAAACGATAATTGCAACATATTTTTTAAATTATTCTTTTAGTCTTTTTTTAAATTTATTTTTTCAGTATGGCAACGAAATAAAAATAGTTGTTGAAAATTATTATTAGAATGAAGTGTTTTTTAAAGAATCAGCTGAAATTAAGAAAATAAAGAGAAATTATTGCTTCTTCATTTGTGTCCCCACAAAAGTGAACGTGGAAATTAGAATGGGAATAAATTTATTAAAAACAGTTTTTATTAGCCGCATCCAAAAAAATTATAATGACCTGCTCTTCATTGCAGTATTTAAAGGTTTAGCCTCTTTTTTTTCGAATGAGAATTATTTACACAAGTTTCTCCCTTTATCAGTATTCGCCCAATTACAATTATATGTCTGCGTTTATCAGTATTAACTAAATTACACTTAAATAATTTGCTATTATCGATAATTTTGGATTATGAATGGAGTTCGTTTGGTTAGAATTGTTTGAAAAATGATAAATATTAAAAGAAACGGGACCATTAAGACGGTCACAATCTTGAAACGTAAAAAAGACACCTTTATACATATGTTACTTTTAATGACTTCAAGGAACATTTATACCAAATTCGAAGACGGTGACAGTCCCGTGTCCGCATTACACTACTCAGTCCCGTATACTATTGCTTCCTAAACTCTGCGTCATTATAATTTTGAAATGACTTGCGCCCAATTTTGTAATTATGTGAAAAAGGAAAATTATATAATTAAGAAAGTAAAATCAGCTTTAAAGTGTGGCTGGTTAAAAAGGATTATCTTCGTATCTTTTTTTTATTATTATTCTACGTGTTCATTTCATAAGATTGCTTAAATTTAATTGATTTTTTATCAGAGTAAAATAAACCATTACCTGCCTACTTTTTCCTGTTTTATTCATTTAGCAGTTTAGCGCCCCGTATCAATGCTTCACAATTATGGCAACGCTATCTCTCCGCGCGTAGATAAAAAATTCGAACCTTCTGAAACCCAGAATGCAATGATTAGCCACGAGTTTCCTTTAGCACGCGCCACGGTCACGTTCCCTAAGACGGAAATGACTTCGCGTCATACCGTGACCTTCGAGATAAGGTCATACACCGAGCGTCAAAAACGTCCAGTCGCGCCTTTTTTTGTGTCGTAGAATGGGGAAAATACCGAATATGCAATTTCAACGCATTTTTTTAACCGATTTAAATGAAAATTGGAGACAAATCCACAATTACGGTTTCAAGACCAAATACGAAATTTCATCTATCTAAATCATTTCTTTTAGAAGATATCGTCTTCATGAGTATACGATTATACAGACCGACAGACAGTCAACCCTTTGCCGGATTTGGCCCAAAATTCGATACGGACCTACATTCCTGATGATGAAACTGTGTACCAAATTTTATGCATCTAGCTATTCAAGTTTTTGAGTTATAGTGTTCACATGAACGCGGACAGACAGACTTCCCCTGGACGGATTGTGTCCAAAATTGTGTGGGAGGAAGCGAGGTTTACTGCTCACAGAACTACTAGTATGTGGAGGGTGCAGAGATAAAGCGGACCAAGTCCATGTTTTACCAATTTTCCACTAACACTGTCCTGCTAGTCTAGAAATGTTACATTTTCTATGCAATAGCGATCCAAATCCATCGTTCAATTTCTTTCCACCTGGCAGCAAAAACAACCAAAAGTCCATTGTTATTTTAAATGCAGCTCATCAGTTTTGACGTCTGTTCTCTCGGAGATGAAATGCTTAGTAAGAAATCATGCATTTTTTTTGGGGGGGCGGGGGTTCTGGTCTCCAGAACGAATGAAACAAATTCCCACACAAGTCAATGATAAATCGATGTTCTGTTAGTAATCAGTTCGGGAAAATTCGGACATTAATTTATCAGTCACTTTATTTCTGCATTTATGTCCACGACGAACGCAATATAATATTCGACTAAAAGTATTTCATTCCTCTCTCTCATGTTGGCGGCGAATTTCGGCTAATCTGGCAGACCTTATTTCGGAAAAGCACCTCGTGTCACGTAACCTCTTCCGGGTAGGCAGCGGAAGAGGGGGGACCCCCTCTGTTCCACTTAAATTCCCCACCACGTAAGACACGACGTTGCCATCGATTTTCTTATTTTCCGTCTTCCTGTTATGCCCGCATAATTAAAATTTCAACTTGATCCATCGAGAAATCGATATCTGCGGAGACAACAGTTCTCAAAATTAGTTAACGTCCAGAGATTGATGGCTATTGTTAAAGATTTTAATAAAAAGGCGCTCCAAATGTTCGCTAGATAAGGAGATGGGTTTTATGAAAGTGTTTTAATTAATTACTAGAAGAGGCGTCTTGATTTCGCGAATGCATTTGTTTTTATTATACACTTTTATGCAACTTTATTTGTTTCATAATTTTGAAATCTACAGGGTGCCCGAGAATTGTGGGACACATTTCAAATTAATTTTATAAAGCCTAATAATGTTACAACTGCGTTTTTTTACTTTCTCGTATACGAAGAAGTATACAAAGAGAAAGTATTGTAATCGTCAAAAAATTCGAACTCCAGATTTTGAGGAATCTCCACGTTTTAGACCTCCCCGAGTCCGAAAATATAATTTTTCATCACATGCACCCTAGGACATGGGCTAGGTTGGCGCTAAAGGAAATCTGGTCCTGCCCGAATGTAGATCATAAATTTGAATGCTATAACGATACTGTAATTTTGCTTCACATGCACCCTAGGACATGGCCTAGGTTGGTGCCATGGGAAATCTGACCCTGCCCGAATGTGACTCATAAATTTGAATGCTATAACCTTCCTGTAATTTTGCGTCACATGCACCCTAGGACATGGCCTAGGTTGGTGCCATGGGAAATCTGACCCTGCCCGAATGTGGCTCATAAATTTGAATGCTATAACCTTCCTGTAATTTTGCGTCACATG
>BGPR01029220.1:0-18505 GCA_013235015.1 Araneus ventricosus | reverse complement strand
TATATATATATATATATATATATATATATATATATATATATATATATGTGTGTACTATCAGAAGATATTAATTGCAGAAACTGATGAAAAATTAATTTTAGGAGTTCATGAAATTTCAAATAATTTAAATTTACTTTTAGTAATTAATGTACTTATAATTTCCTAATACTAGCAGAAACGCGTTACTATATGGCAAGCAAAGCGAGCTGGGATCAAGTAGTGATCCCAAAAGTATCACAACGTGATTCTTGGGGATTTGCGAGCGGGGGTGTAATATAGATATAAAGATTTTACAACAACTGTGCTAAGACACGCAGAGTCTTCATTGTAACGAGCGAAGCGAACAGGGTTTGCGTAGTCTAGTTAGCAGAGATTTTGTCCACTGCTGTACAACTCTTTTGTATTATTTGGGAGAAGTTATGCAAAAAGAGAGCAACAAAACAATTCAAAAAACAATTTAATGCTGCATTTTTCAAAAATTGATTATTGCAATTGGTTCGATCTGGGACAGTAAATTATATGCGCATTTAGGTGGAGTTTTCAGCAGTGAAACCTAAACTCATAAAAACTTTTGATGGTTCATAATATTATAACTGCTACCATTTTGGATACAAAATTCTATTTCAGTTTTACTCGCTACTTTTGTTGCGATGATTCTTATTGAATTTTGCTGGAGCTAAAGTTGAGCGGAGAGGTAGCATATAAATGCACATCATTTTTAATCTTCCTGTTATATTTTCCCGGTGTGGTGCGGAAGTTTGGAGAGATGGTACCAGCTTAGGTGTCGTACTCGTCACCTGACCACGATTCAAAATTGCGAGGTCCGTCCCAAAGTAGCCCACATGCTACTTCAAAACGGGACGAAAATATAACTTAACTAAACTCCTGCTATATTTTGGTAAGTTGATACGAGAGTTCTATTACAGAGTTTAAGTGCAGTACATGTTTCAAATCGACAAAAACCGCTTGACATTTAAAATAAAATTAATCGATCTTTTAAAAGGATATCATATTTGATTTGCCTTAATAATCATTATCTTTAACTTGTTTGCCAGAAATCTCGACGGATGTTAAATTATAAAATATCTTATTTTCCTGTTTTAAAGATAAAACAAAAAAAATTGTTATAATTTTAGTTTGAGTGCATTAACCACTTAACATAATAATTTTCTTTTCTATATAATAAGATGCTCCCTTCTGTTTTGGAAAGGGGCTGGTGTTTTCATTCATCTCAGAAGGCATAAAATACTTGAGATGTTTAAATATTCTACGTTATTTTGGTGTAAAATTATAAAGCTAATTAATGATTAAATTTTAGTTTTAAGACTAAAAATGCGATAATTCGATGCACGAGTATTCTTGGGATTTTAAGTTAAGCGATTAAAATAATCTGCAATTCCTATTCCCCATTTAGAACAATTCATTTGACAACAGCATTCCAAAATTAAGTAAGCTGATTAGCAATTTCTAAGCACAAAAGAAACCACAACAATCCTCGCGCACTTCCCAAAATATGAAAAAAAAGCACCAAAATTACTCCACTGATGAATATTTGATTAAAACTCTTCGACTGGAATTAAACCTCGTAAGTTCTGTCAACAGATTATTTGTCGGAAAAGAACTTCCAAACTTTAATAAAAAATGGATGTCTTTTATTCCGCAGTTTCTGCTGTTGCCTCAGGAAGGAAACTTTAGCTTGAGATTGGTTCTTAATTAATTTTTTTGGCTGTAGCGATTAAGTGCCGTAATCAGATGAGTAATTTTTGAAGAAAGAGAAGACAACTGCTGAAGAAATTCTTCCACCTTTCAACAAAGGAGAAAAGCAATTCCTCGGTGTATGGAAAACTACCCGGTGTATGTAAAAAGGCCTTTCATAATTTATTAGTGCTAAAATTGGTTGTAGAAAGTTAACAAATTCTACCGCCTCATAGAAACCATTTTTTGAAAAAAAAAATTAACGCTTCATCTGACTTACAAAAGGCGAAGTTGCCTTCGTTTTATGCGATGTAATCTTGAAAACGGTAATGAAACTTCTTTAAATATGTATGTGTCAATGAAATTTTCAATGCATACTTGCTCCAAGAGAGATAATACATCAATAGGTTAAGGCAAAGAAACGAACTGATTTCAAAACACTATCAGCAACTCAGCAATATAAAACAAATATAAAATGAAAGCATTATTTGTATTTCGTACGACTGCTTAGAAATTGCGTATTCATACATGAAATAATGAATTCCTTCCGAAATCTAATTAATGTAACTTTAACTTCTGTGATTGATCTTCGGTACCGACTATCATCCAGAGCCTTTTAAAAATACAGAGTAAGAGTTCTTTTCTAGAGACTTGATATTTCTCGAAAATATAAAAGCCAAAACGGGGATTTTAGTGTCTCTCTTTCTACAAGATGTGACCAATAAGTAGGGTGAATGATGAAATAAGTCTTACATTGAGTAGGCCTCACATGGAAACCGTTTGCAATCCTTCAAATTAGTCCCCGTTGTACAATATGCACCTCCGACAACGTGTGTACAAATCGTCGAAATCTCTTGAAAACTCCTCCCCTGGTTCAGCTGTCAATTTTCGTGTCACAGCAGCTTAAATGTGACTAATGTCTGTAAATCTTCGCCCTTTTATGGCCACTTTAAGTTTTTAAGTTTAATAAACATAAAAAAGTCCGGTGATGACAGATCTTGGGAATACGATGGGTGCGACAGCTCAGTAACCCTATGTTGAACCAGAAACGCTTTACAAGCGCAGCGGTATGCGGTCGTGCATTATCGTGCAAGAGAAACCAACAGCCAGGTCGCTTCAGATGTGGCCGTACACGACAAATAACCACGCTTTTAAACTATTTTTATAACTTTTAAAATCGTGCGTACACAGTCTTAAAGATCACTGTGCCATTTCCATACACCTGCTTCAGCATTGCATGACTTTCACCTGCTGATTTACCCAATTTGTACAAGAATTTAAAATTGATTCTCTGCACCATATGACACGCCACAAAACCACCACTCAGACAACATTCGATTATAAATTTATCAAGACTCATAGGCGCACGAAACCACCCACTATTGTTAATTGAATATTACAGAACACGAAGAAGGTTTCGCTGATAACCGGGTTGTTCCCATTTTCGATTTCAGTGGTGTTTCACCCTACTTATTGGTCACACCTTGTACTATTCGACTCTTGCAGATAACACATGACGCCTTTGCGCGTAATAATTCCGAATTAGTGATAGCTTGGAAGTTGCTAAAATATCTTTTAAAGATTTTTAAATGATGTTTCATCAATTATAAACATACGTCAAGACCTAAAATAAAACGATTTTTGGGATTTAACAACAGCAATATTTTTTGAAATGTCTCTACTTCAACTCAATCTTACACACATGTAATGACAGATAATGAACCCAGGGCTTCTGATAAAGGCTTACAATCCTCTGTGGTGTGTCCACTCATTTTAACAACACTTTTTTTCATCGTCATTACATCGCCACATTATTACCGCTATTTTCGTCGTTATTTACCCAAGGCCTGATACTGGAATTGAATTAATGGGATGATAATATTATGATGTTAAAATATGTTCCAAATAGACACTACGTGAATCCGTAACAATCATTGGATTTATTAAAATCATTTTGAACAAATAACTGTTTGTCACTTGACGAATACTACTATACTGTTCACGACCAGAGTAAATGTCAGTATTTTGTCTTTAATATGGAGCCTCTATCGCTTACTGCTTCCTCTAGGACTTTATACTTCTGCAGTAGAAAAATAGGTCATTTTGCTGCCGGACTTCACATAGCATACATATTATGCACATTTAGAATTAAAAAAGTACTAGCCGCTCTCGCCGCCCTCCGGGCTGGTTCGCGGCCTGAACCCGCTTTGCTCAGGGCTGTCCCTGCCACCTCGCTGCTTCGAGGCTCTCAGCCACTACTTTTTTCAGTTTTAAATACTGAATGAAGATCAGTGGAACAAACCATAAAACCATAGTACATTTCATATTCTTGGTAGACAACAGATTCCTTTAAAATTGTAAGATCTTTCAATAAACCTCCCCTAGTTTGAGAGTTTTGTATAACTTTTTCACGAATTTCGGCATGAAAGTCTTCAGATCCATAGATACAAAATGATATCGCCCTAAATAAACAGTTTACATCACCTACAATAGGTATTTTACATTATTTTTGACACGCCATTGTGATGGAACTGTTGGGATCTGTATATTTAAAATAATATGGTGGAACCTTCAGACAGTTCGCAGGGTCCAGACAATCGACAGATTTCGATCATTTTTATTTCATATGAAAGCTTATGACGTCTAGATATGTCATCAAGGGTCGCCTGCCCCACACCAGCCCCCATTTTTGAAAGAAATCGAAAAAACATATAGACAATGAAAGGTGGAGAAGAGTTTTTTCGATTTCGTTCGAAAATGGTTGGTGGTGGGGGGCAAGCGACACTTCTTTGCAAGTCTAGACGTCGTAAACTTTCATATAAAATTTAAATTGTTGAAATTCCCAAGCTCCAACCACCAGACCGATTTCGACAATTTTTATTTCATATGGAAGCTTATGACATCTAGACTTGCAATGAAAGGTTGCCTGCTTCCCATCATCCCCTATTTTCGAACTAAATCGAAAAAACTCTTCTCCACCATACATTCTCTATATGTTTTTTTCGATTTCGTTTGAAAATGGGGGTGGTGGGAGACAGGCGAGCCTTGATGACATATCTAGACGCCGTGAGCTTTCACGTAAAAAAAATTGTCGAAATCGGTCGAGTGGTTGAGGTTGGCAGACTCGGTGAAGGTGTTTTTACCACATTATTTTAAATACATAGATATTTTATTATTTCGTATCTTGTAGGAATCCACATATTTTCATCCAAAATATTTCCATTAAATTTTTCCCCGTTGAGTTTGTGTTTTCAGGTGGCTGCACATATCAGTTATTTGACTCCATTAGGGACATTTATGTATACAATAGACAGAACAGGTGCAAAGCCACTAAAAGAACATGGGCTAAATATCTGCTACGATCTGCTTATCTTGTTAAGGGAACCATGGATATAAAATGATGCAAGATTCAATTGAAATTGTATTCAGGTTTATTATATTCAGTTATATGCAGGTTTTTGAGACACAATACGGATAATTGTTTTATTGCTAATAACAGTAATCAGACAGGTATCAGACAAGAGGACTGAAGGATTAAAAAAAGCCCTGTATTTGTGAAGGTTCATTTAAAAAAACGCGTTTAATAGCAAAACCTACGTTATTGGACAAAATATGTACAGTTATACAGAATATTTTATTATATATAATAAATTTAGTACAAAATCTGAGCAGCAGGTTACTGTTTACATCGCCCCAAGGTCACTGACAATGACATGCAGTGATTTGTTTTCCCTCTTACGCTCTCAACTCCATTCTGCTAAAAATGCCGGACTACAATGGGGAGCCGGAATGGCGAAGTGCCGGATTATTGGGAGATCATTGTATATAACTTTTTTAACATTCACTGCTGTTTACCCGATTTACCTAATTGTATGGGCAAGCTTCATAAAGCATTACTGAGGATGCAGAGAATAATACTCAGAAATTCACTTCTTGTAAATTTTCTTTAAAACTGAAAGTAAGGACGATTTACATAATTCTATATATTCATTTGAGATTACATTATTATTCACTTGAATTTTCTGTTTGAATGTCGTCTGCCATTTCCATTCAATAGTAAACAATGAGAATCCTATGAAAAATGGAGTTTTTTGACTTTTACTTCTGGAGAATAATGTATGATCACGAAAACAAAAGAATTCTTGTAGCTTCAGGTGCAAACAACGCCTGTCGTCTGTTTAATTTAAAAATCAGGACATGAATTGCTGATTTTTCCCATTTACTGAATTCCAAATGAATGCCTAACACTCGTTTTTTCAAACAACGATGCTAAGCAATGCAGGAAAATAGAGACAAAAATGATAATGGTTACAGAGCCATTTTGAAACCATACAAACATTTTGAAGGTCAGAATAGTTTAGTTTGGATCAGGTGGAAATGCAGATTATGTTTGGAAATTATTCACATATTCAGACATAATGTTCATCAATTTTTATAATTAATTAATGAAATTATTTATGGAATTTATGAATGAAATTATTTATTTATCAATTATTCTATATTACATGTCATGATCATACAATGTGCTTCAAACATAACTACATGATTGAAAACAAAAGTAAACAAAAATTGCTCTCCTGACACTTTAAATGTCCGTTTCAGAACAAACTTTTGAATGGAATAAACGAAAGGTAACAGAAGACCGGCCGATTCTACGCATGCGCATTCCGATATGATTTAATTCTCCTACTCTTATATTCACTCATTGTCACCAGAAAATGGCGAGAATTTGAACAGTCATTGCCGTCTCGTGTGGTGTCTAAAGCGAATATTAGATTTTATAGTTCATTATTACTAGATGGACCCATTGTTTGCTATGTGAACCTAAAATGCTAAAAAAATAATAGTTGCAAATATTTAAGTGTAAAATTTTCTAATGCTGGAAAATGTTATCCATAGATCTCAGATTTTGAACTTTGATATGGTCTGATGTGGACTAAGTTGAAACACGTATGCGCTTTTGATTATCGGTTGCAACGTCAAATTTAGGAATAGGTTAGAACTGTTCGTCTTCCACGGCTTGGTTTTGTACGATTTGGCAGCCTAATAACAGTCAAACTAGTAAACACTTTTAACCTGAAAAATTATTTTTGCTTTATTTATATCAGCTTGATATAAAGTTGCTTGTTGTTAGTCGCAACTTTATGATAGCTTAGAAACTCTTGACTCTACTTAGTCACTCTCTTGGCCGGATATGTATGCGCTTAGCAACGCTTGACTCTCTTTGGTAGCAATGTTGCGAGAACATGAAGTTTTCGTCTGTAGATTTAACATAGAAACTTTGACCTGGTCTGAGAGTTTGCTCAATGTATCAAACGAAGATTTTGTGATGAGGATCTAACGAATTTAACGACACGAAATCTATCCACCAAAGGGTAGCCAAAGGGGTTGAAAATGGGGCAGGAAAAGTTTTGAAAGTTTTCTTATGTTAGATATTATTTCTCATTCTTTCGATGACCAAGATTTTTATTATTTTATTCTTAATTTTGTTAAATTATCATGCAATGTCATTCTATGTCATTATCACTCGATGACAGTAAGACAGATGACAATGAAGTTTGAGTTGTAGTCTTTACACCACTACTGTAGATGTGTTATTAATTTTTTCAAGAACGCATACTCTCTTTTCATCATTTCACTGTGAAGCAGAAGATGAGAAATATCGTGCTGGTATACGAAAAAGTCGTGGGAAGAATGCTGGTTAAAACACGAGAGTAACTCATTTTTCATTTGGCTGCAAAACAGATGGCAGGGAATCGATACAATTCAGTATAAAAGCTTTGTATTCTTCTATTTATGCAATTTAAGTTTCATGCAAGGATCCATTTGGGCAATAGTCAAAAGAATGAACGAGAGAAGAGTAAGGAAAAGAGGTGAATGAACTTCTAATACCCGGACAAATGGACTTAGAATTCATTGCGTGGCTAAGAACGTCTCTTTTCTAAATGGAATATTCTGACAATACAGTATTTACTTCTAGTTTTGAATTACTTATAGCGGATGAAGAAAAGGCAGCTCAAGATGACGCTACCTTTTTATATATCCGTTTTTATTTCCTTATAGTTTACCCTGTCAATCAAAATAGTACTTTTCCCAAACGTTTAATTAAGATTTGCAGTACTTCATAACGTAGCAAAAAATCATTTGTTTATACACTGAATAAAAACAGCTTTTAAAAACACACTTTTATTAGTGTATTAAAAAGTAGATATTTTTTAGAATTTAATTATTTTCAACTTTTTAAACTTCAATTTAAAATAACGTATTAAAAATATTACGGAATTTTGAAATGAATTTTTTTTTGTCAAATTCACTACCAGGTGATGCCACTCCTATGAAATCAAAATTTAATTAATCGATTAACTAATAATTAAGTTCTGAAAACAGTTAAACAGAGTATTTTCATTGAGATTACACAAGGGTATGAAATTTCAAAACTCTAACACATCATAAAGTGAGTGATATATCGATTACAAAATTTATTTACATTTTCACAAACATCAAACAAATGAAATGAATTAAAAGTATGTAAAAACAGCAGTTTTTTAGCCTTTTAAGTCCTCTCCCAGTTAAGGCATTGGGGCTAAGAAAAAGTGAGTGCCAGCTAAGATGACAACTTCGCCATATAAAAATATATTTTGCATTGTTGCTGCGTTTTTATATTAACAGAATGCATTTCCCTTTAGTTTGGTTTCAGCAATTATTGTCTTCGAAATTGTTTGTCTTTTTGCTTCTTCATATGAGAAGTAATGACAAAGAAAATATTGTAACTGTCAAAAATTCCACCACCATATTTTTATGAAATTTGGCGTTTTAGACCTCACCAATTCCGAAATGATAAACGCGTTTGGAACTAAGCATAGGGAACATTTAGGTGTAAAAATCACATGCGGAGTAGTTTCACCCATTTCACCCGTTGCGTTTTTTGAATTATTGTGTTTCCACACAGACATAAGTCCAATAATTACTTTTCAGATTTTTATGCGTTTTGATTTTCCATGTTCTTATGCATGAACATTTATGTATTTCTTATGTATTTTCCATGTTCTTATGACCATTTTTTTAAATGTTTTTTTATAGGTTTTAATTTTTGTACTCTGTTTTTGGCGCCGTGTTGCAATTTATGTTTTGTCTTAAGTGTTGCAATTTATTTTTATCTCAAGTGTGTATTTACGTCTTTAAATTAACTTTTAAACTCCTGGTGTTTTGACTTTTTAACCCTTGCCTTTTGTAAATGGTGTTTTAATTTTTTTAAAAAAATACGACTTTTAGTACCATGGTGTGTTTTAATGTTTTTGTGATTATGTGTTTTCTTTTTTAATTACATATGCGTTTTCAAAATTTTTATGATTTTGTGTATTATCTGTGTTCAATTTTTTTATTTTGTAGTGTATTTTTTTATTTACTCGTTGTGTCTTTTGTTCTTTGAGTGTTTGTTGTTTATAGTACTCTGTAAATGAAGTTTTCTCTGTAGTGTGCTCTTCTTTAAATAAATATAAATAAATAATATTCTTCTAACTCGGGGAGATCTAAAACATTGCAATTCATCACAGTTTGGCAGTCGAATTTTGGTGATTGCAATACTTCGTCTATGTATACATAGTATTCGAGAAGGTACGAAACGTGAAGCTTCAAAGTTGCAGCAGAATCCATTCATACCTTTTCCTGAATCTCACAAAACTCTTGAGATTCATCCGCTAGCAATTTATGATTGTGTGTGCTGGCTATTTTATTATTAACAAAGGTTTCTTCTAATTAACTTTACAAGAAAAACAGTCGTAGTAACATAATCATATTAAAGGCCAAGAAAAATAATCTAAATAACGAAACAGACTGGCGATTCACTTACTTATTTAGTATCAACACAAGATACAAATGAAATAAAAGATTGGTTTTTCTCTACGATCACAATGTTTTTGGTAGCTTTCCCACACAAAATTCTTATTATCTAATGGTAAGGGTAACTTTAATTACGAAAACGAAAGTTAAGTGTTTACTACAATAGGGATACCACTATCAAACAACATTCGATGTAAAAGATTAACTTTATTGATCTTATAAAAATAACGAAGCTTATGTTAGATGGTTGAGTGTGGGTTTTAATGGTACTAGATGAGACTGTTTTGCACCAGACTATTGGTTTAAAAAAATGCCTCTCGGTAAGAAAGGAGGCGAAAGTAGGTTCCTTTTGATCGGAGATATAAGGAAAAGAAATTTTCACACCTTCTTTCGCAATTTCCATCGCTAATTTTATAAGGGTTGGAGCTCTGGGGATGATAAAAGGGCGGAAGAAAATGCAACTGACGAGAGCATTCCAATGAGGTGTCACATACCCATGTTAAAAAGCAATCGAAATTAGGGATTAAATTCACTTTTAAACTCATAACTTCTACGGGATTGCTGCTATCTAAAAACATTTAGTACTCAATTTGTTTGTTACGATGAGGCAGTAATTCGCATAATTTGAAGTATCTTTGTATCTTCAATAGTAAGGGGGTTATGAGGAAGTGAAAATTGCACCCACCACCACCATTTTCACCTTCTTTGACCTGGATGGCCTATCCACGAACAAGGTCAAGGCTTTTATCCGCCTTACAACACATTCCTCGCTCGTTTAATTCCCATCAAAATTAGGATAGTTATCTTGTCCATAGGATAAAATGGGCAAATTGTCATACTCTGCTGTAATTTTCCCGAAATCGGGCCATGAGAACCTTTGCAATAAATATCTTCCTATAAGGAATCTGCAATTCTGTTAGATATCGCGCCGAATTTCTTGAATGTTTTCACTTAAGAATGTCAATAATAGCTTGGGGTTAAAGTTGAGTGTGCTCATATGTTATGCAAGCAGAATTTTCGATTGGAACTAACAAAATTATTCTAAAAGTTATAAAAATTACTTTCTCCATTAACGGTTTGCCACTGTTTTTTGATTTCGTAATTTTAATATTCTCAGACGGTTAACTTCTTTGTTATTCCCCCCAAAAATTATACCATTATCGATTAAAAAGGTATCCATTGAACGATATCAGTTTGGTTGCCATGCTATTTATTCTATGATTTCGAGATTAAAAAATAATAATTGTAGCCATAATAACTTGCATTTAGATTTGTTAATTCTTTTCATTATACGGAATGGCGACGCGAGTATCGGTAAATATAATAACTAAAATGTATAGAATGCTTTTCATGGATCCGTTCTGGTAAATAAATTAAATAATTAAAAATGTACATAATATTGGATGTTAGCGGCAAGACTCGTGTCAAAAAATCATTGTGAATATGATGTTCTTTTGTGTAATTTCGTTGTATGATGTAAACAATAATTTAAGCATTTAATGGTATAAATTATTTTTAAATAGTTAAAAGTCGTATCTAGTAGCCTGCACACTACAGATTTCTTTTTTATGAAATATAAACGAAATTATTTTGGAATATAGAGCTTTCCCGTGCGCCAGGAAATATATTAGTTCTGATAATACAAGGTCATCCAAAAGTTCCTTGATATATTTCAAAATTTAATAAAAAATCTAAAAATTTTGATATCAGTGAGCGGTTTTCACTAAATCGCATTATGTGGCATAAAGTGCTTTTCGCCATAAAGAAATTGTTAATAAATCAGAAATTTAATTTTAATAAATGTCTGTACCGCAAAACAGTATCGAAGTACTGTTGTTCGTGCAATTCCTAATCCCCGTGAAGCACTTCGTGTTGACCATGTACGAGGACTGCGAATAAACATTTGGTGGATTCGTTCGGCATCATAATTACCACTTCTTGGTCAGTTCAACACGCTTCCAGTCTCTAAAAATCTTCGGTGCCATGACAAAATGTTATTTCAACAAGTAGCAGTTTTATGAAATGTAGTACTAAACTTTCTTAGAACTTGAATAATCGACTTCGTTTCAAAGCACCAACCGACGCAGTTGGCTCTTTCCGTTGGAGTCGTCATCCTTACATACAAAGACGGATTGGAAGCTAACCTTACTAAGCTAATGCTGTTCCACTATCGCTATCTATGTGCAGACAATTGAACCATTCTTTATGGCGAAAAAACTTTATGCCGTGTAATGCAATTTAGTGAAAACCGCAGACCGATATCACAATTTTTTGCTTTTTTTAATAAATTTTGAAATGTGTCAAGGATTTTTGGACTACCCTGTATTTCAGTTAAATACCTCGTTCAGCATCTAGTTTCAGGGAAAGAAAACGGTAATCTCACTAGAAAATTTGCTGTATTTTAGTAATCAACAATTTGTTAGCATAAATAAAGGTAGAAGTCAAACGAGTTAAGTGGACAAATATTTTGCCGGACTAAAGGTCAATATATTTCAAAATAGCGAACTCAAAAACATCCATTAGCGTCAATTATAAGGCAACAGCAAGTGTCTGGAAACTTCCATTTAATAGGAATTAGCAGAATGATCTGCTAAAAATGTTAATGGAGAAACGTTAATGGCAATTACATTTTAAGAAAGGTAATTATATATTATTTCTAATATATAATTTTTAAACGCCCAAATTTTTTTAAACGCCCTACTTTGAGAAAAATGTCGTTTAGTGGTGAGGTGAAGATAAAGAATTGTTTTTGGTTCGGAAACCATAAAGCATAGAGTATGATTTTATAATAGTATATTCTTAAAAGTAAGTCATTCACAAGCATGCTTCAAAATAGTTATTTACCTATTTCAGTTCGGAAATATTATTACAACGATAAACCTCAAACATAAATTAGACCTGAGGCTGTTTCTTATTGCTGGGACTCTCCCTGAACAAAATTTCCCTGAATATTAAAAGGGCATAATATCGTAAACGATTTTACGAAGAGTAACAGTGCAGAATTTGCAGATGGCTTTGTATGAGCTAGTGATGAATCAATAAAATATGCAATTGTTCTAAAATTCAGAATTTTTTTGCTTTCATTTTGAAAATTTTTCGATTATCCTCTTTTTGTAAAAAATAATTTAATATAAATTCATGATCACGTGATTTACATTTATTGCTGGTATCGTAAAGAACAATCGAATCAGCAATCTGAAGTGCCAACAAATCGAAACGCACACAAAGTACACAAAACGTGCGTTATCATATAGACGTTATAAAAATGGAACATAAGTCACTAAGTAAACCACTGATGTAACGAATCTCGTATAAAAGTTTGGTTAAGAAAACAATAAATAAGAAAAATATTTTTTTAAAATTCCCCTTCTTCAAACTGCCAATTCAATTCATTCAAAAAAGTTTTTCAAAGCAGAAAATGCTTTTTGAGCCGGGGTAATGCAGTGCGTTACAACAATATATCCTAAGCGTAAATAATGAGGTGAATTTGTCAAAATCGTAAATTGCTATTATTCCGATCAATGTCTTATCATATGCAACGCATCGCTCCGAAAGCTGCAAACCCATCTGATGGTATCTATCCTATTAAAATTCGAAGGTAAACAAACATATGTATCTATGTCCTTCTATCTTCTCACGAACCACTGAATCCTGAAACTAGCCGTAAGTACCAAAAGATGGAAAATAATCCAAGGAATCCATTTCGACTATTTAAATTCCGAAATTGTAATTAGTTAAAAAGATATTAATTAAAAACGTCAAAATGAATGAATTGACGTGCTGCCATCTATTGGCAGCATGGTGAATTCATTCACGGCGGATTCTTTTCCCCCTTATTATTAGTTTTCGCATCCGGTGTTGCATTTTTTTTTATTTATTTAACGGAAGTTGGTATTTCTTTCTGAGCGAGCTTCTGTGTTTGGATTTATTAACAATGGAAAAAATAGTTTTCGTGCAGTTTTTCTTTCTTTTTTGTATTAAGGTGTTCGTAACGTTTGTTAGGGAAAGTAAGTGACAATATTTGTTGATTGTAGAGAAAAACGGAAGCGGGGCATATGAAAATATACGGATCCCAAGGTCTCACGTGACCTCACTTCTCTCCGCCCGGGAATATCCTATTATTCGTGATAGCCCGTGCAACGCCGGGCCACACAGCTAGTAAATTATAAACTCTGCTTCTACTTAGTTCCGGTTTTGTACTCCGTATTTTTGAATCACCATGTATTTTGACATATTGTTTAGCAACGGATCCGGAAACCCTCCGCGCTTTTGCGCCTGCGCCGGCCGGAGTTATTTTCATCAAAATAGGGGGAAAGTGAAGAACGGAAGGGTGATATTTACATTTTACTGAGCGTGATCTAACAAAGAACCCTGGAAATGCTCATATGACTCATTGACTGACACCCCTTTCCGGTTTAAAATCGTCCAAAAGTGGTAGTCTCGGAATCTGTTGCTGAACAGAATATTTTAAATCTTAAATAATCAGTTATGTTTAATTTGACATGTAGATACCATGTGAACGAATGTTATAGAATCTTATGGACATGAATATTTTTATGATATCAGCACATAATAATAAAGGAAGATTACATTGGCAGTCATGCAATCAAATCAGTTTTTTTTCTGTTTCAGGAATCAATTTACTGAGTTACACATTCGACGTAACATGATTTGTTTTTATATAAATTGAAATTAAAAAAATATTGTAATTTTAAATGGAAAAATCTAGCACAAAACATAAATGCTTCCAATTTTATAACTGTTATTTTGCCCAATTTAAAATGCATAGCATAAAACCTTCCTCCAATAGCAGAATCATGTATATAGTATACTTTTTTCCATTCAAAATTGTTACCTGTTTAAAAGAAAGTCCACATTTGGAAAATTCATATTTATTTCAAAAAACAGAAACAATTGACTTAAAAAGAATATATATATATATATATATATTATTTTCAGTTAATCCGTTGTCTCCAAAAATTAACACTGAGAACTATTAAAAAATAATTTTATATACCCTCTTTGCAACAATGCTAAACAAACGACCATTTTTTCATGAAAGCGTGTAATATGTAAAAAGAAAGAAAGATTCTATATCATATTTACTTTTATTCTTTATTAAAATATTTATTGAAATACGAGTCATGTTTACAACAAATTTCATAGGATTTATTCCATTTGCTTTCTCTTGCTGAATTTGATAAATAAGTAGAGTATTTATTTCGTACATTTGAATATGGCCACAAATTTGGAAAATAAACTATTGACATTTACAAATTTTGTTTACGAAAATTCTTTTAAAAGATATATTTAATTAATCGTCAACCTATATCTTTACTTATTTATTATTTTATGAAACAAAACTTAACTTTTTGTACCGTTATCGACAATAGGTATTTCCACAATGATTGTTACGGCAACATTAATTTCAATTCGCAATTAACATCTTTTTAACAGGGTGTTGTAGTTTAGTCCATTTTCAATAATGCCTCTTCTTAAAACATTGTTTGGGAGGGGCTTCGTAGCGTTGCATTATGGTCAGATGACAAGGACTACTCTTGTGCCGGCACTCCCTCTTGCATCATCTGCCCCCACACCCACGGAAGGGCGTGTGATACCGATGGATTCTACGTGCGCCATTTGGGGAATCCGGCCTCTAAACTGGACCACTTCGACCCTAAAGCCAACACCCAGTCATCAGGCCATGCACAGGGCTAGATTTCCCATAAGGACAACTTAAGCGATGGACCAGGGCGTGGCAAGTTAGAGAAGGCGTATATACAGAAGAAATAATAACCAAATTTTAAAATAATGGCTGGAGTCTGTCTTTTTCAGACAGCCGCTGATGTTAAAGGCGTAGGACTACTTTACTCGCGTGACTCTTTTGTTTCTCGAAGCTTCTCGGATTCTCTTTTGTTTGTCGAAGTTACTCTCAATTCTCTTTTGTTTCTCGAAGTTACTCTCAATTCTCTTTTGTTTCTCTGAAATATTAAGGTATGGAAAATTGGCGAAATAAAATGAAACTAAGGTTACAATGAAAATTGTTTTATTTCTTAATAAAATATATGACAATGCCAATTCTTTTGTTTTGAATTCTTCAATCGTGCGTGGATATGTTTCAATTCTGATGATATGAAAAGTAACATGATGTTGATGATATGAAAAGTAACATGATGTTGATGATATGAAAAGTAACATACATAATTTAATAATTCGGGACTAATGTTTCTTGTAAAAGTTGAATCAATATATGAATTCCCCAGAGTACTAAGATAATTTGTCGGTACCATGTTCAAATCAAAATGGTTCTTCATGGAACCGAACGCTTTCTCATTCCTTTTGACATCTACATTAAAGTCATCCATAACAATAATTGGAACATTTTTATCTACATGAAACTATTAATCTATCATCAAACTTGTCTCCGAATGTTCTATAAGTGCGCTGAATATGAACATTTTCAAACGGATGCATATACTCCCGGTTGAATGTTAACAGAAGATAGTATACAACGCGACTGACCATTAATTATAATATCGGTCATACAAATATCTCCCGTGCTGATGTCTTGTAATCTACGTTTATTATGCACAGTAAAATGTATAGTATGTAGTGTATTCTACACTATTTAGGTTTCTTTAAATCGCCACACCGCTAGCTTTTCTATCTTGTTGACCATTTTTAACTTCTGTTGTTATCATTTATCTCTAAAATAAGACATTAGATGTTTTTAACATACGTATTTACCGAGATATAGAGGATCTCCAATACAACGTTTTTTGTGGCGTTTTGGAGTGTGAATCAAATTCCTTCCTGAGACTCCAACGGGAGGAACATAGTCCTACGTTAAAATACTGAAAATTTAAATCAATTTTCAGTACTATTTTGAAAAGGCCATATAAATACTGCATTTTAAATTTATATCGATATACATTAAATAACAATGAGCAGGGCATTTAGGCTACTCATCTTCACAGTTTGTGTTATCTTGCTCAGTAACAGACAAAAGGCATTTTCTGTTCCTCTGGCACACATATATCCAGGCTGTGTTTTCTGTCGCTCCGACAATTTCAACCTTTAAAGTATCATAACTTTGCAACCACAAGCCGAATCTTAAAAATTTTTAGTTGTGTGTGTGCCATAGGAAGAGCTCCTCACTCTCAGTGACACATTGGATTACACGATTATTTCTTCCGGATTTACTAGTACCAAAAGTGGATTTTTCCATGCCGGATAATCCGCCAACCAAGATGTCCGGCTAACTCACGAAGAGTTGGCCAGGGTAAGTGCCCTAAAACTTTCTCTGGCTAATTGTATGCACCATGTAGAGCGTTCCAGTATTTTTAGTTTTGCTGTACCATTTTTTGTTAATTTTATATGATGTTTTGAAAATTTTTTGTGTGCTCGGGCTTGACTTCCGGTTTCCTTTCTACCTTCGTGTTTGCAACTCTATATCTTTTGTTCCTTCACTTTCCTCACTTTTACTTTTTAATAGTTTCTCTCACATCCTCTGCTTATTTGTTCCTTCTTTGAATCTTTCATCTATCAACAATACTTCGAAAGTTATAAACATAAAAAGAAAACTTCATGGTGTCAAATTTGAATCTTTTTCACCTAGTCAAGTAAACAACCTTTTACAAAATTCTTTACTAGTTACACAATTGACCAATTAGAAAAATTTGAACTCTCTCCCCATCATTTAGGCGTTTTTCTTTCATTTAAAACAAATCTCAACTTTCTACCATTTTTTTTTAATCAATTAAAATTCCTTTAAATGAAGCCCCTTCTCTGTTTTTCGTTGCAGACACGGAGTGATTGGAATGGGACGGGTAATGATAGCTCGAGCAAATTTAACGTGCAAATTTTTTTTAATTTTCTAATTAATGTTAATTAGTTTTCTGTTTTCTTTTTTGGGTGGTAAATTGTATATCTCAATCTATAAAAAATTACCTTTCTTCCAGTATAATCACATTTAACTCAGCTTGATTATAACATGTTTTATCATTGTGATCTGTAATATTATAATTCTTCATATAATTAATTTTGTATTGAAATCCTCCATTTATTTCTATCCGCCATGTTGTGCTCAGGGGGTTGTTGTTTGACCCAGACAGGGAGGCGCCAGACTTCCTCCAATATTCAAATATCTTCGTTGCCACTTAAATTAAAACGCTAAAATAAAATAACAGCCATCAACATCATCAACGATCAAATGTTTTAAATAATAACTTAGCATCTGGCAATTCCATTATTATTCTAAAAATCTTAACTATCAAATCTGGCAATATACTTGAAACAACACAAAATTTTTTCCCTCCTCCCCCCCTCAGGATCGGATAGGGGCCCTGGGGGCACGTCATGGCGATATGTATAATAATTAACATTAACACTCTCATTTAATTAAATTTTTCCTCCTAAAGAGGGGCCAATTAAATTTTCTTTCCCCTTTTCTTAATCATATGTAAACACTCTATGTTGTTTGTCCAGTTCCTATGGCAATCATGTGCTTTTTGTAATTGTTGTATTTTTTTATTGTAAATTTACTTGATTAGTTTTTACTTTTTCATTTCTAATTAACTCTCTTTTAATTAAGGGCCCTCCAAACTTAGTGACATAGCTCTACCCACAGTTATACATGCTACTAATTTTTTAAAATTTTTAATTGCCAGTTTCTCCCCCTTTTTTCACCCCCTTTCTAATATCTTGTTTTTCCATATATCTTCATAACTATAAGCCCTAGGGCGCCAAAATGTGGCACCAGGGTAGCTTGGCACAATATCTATCTCTGTTCCAAATTTCATATCTTTACCCTCATTCAATCAAAAGTTATTAGCAAAAACAATTAAAATAATTAATCAAAAACTGCGAGTGTTTTTTATCAATAGTTTTATAACATGGGAAATACTTTAGCTTTTCCCTTCTTTCCTATTAGCACCAGAGCTCCCATTTTTGGTACACAGATAGCACCCAC
>BGPR01029218.1:0-19415 GCA_013235015.1 Araneus ventricosus | reverse complement strand
TAGTCAGGGGGATTCTAGAATAAAGATGAAATCAAATCATTAAAAAAAATCTTGTTTTGTATGTAGTGGTGGAAAAAAGGAGATAGTCGGAAGGATTCTAGAATAAAGATGAAATCAAATCATTAAAAAATATCTTGTTTTGGAAGTCAGGGTGGAGAAAAGAGGATAGTCAGGGGGATTCTAGAATAAAGATGAAATCAAATCATTAAAAAATATCTTGGTTTGGGAGTTAGGATGGAGAAAAGGGGATAATCAGGGGGATTCTAGAATAAAGATGAAATCAAATTATTAAAAAATATCTTGGTTTGGGAGTTAGGATGGAGAAAAGGGGATAATTAGGGGTATTCTAGAATAAAGATGAAATCAAATCATTAAAAAATATCTTGTTTTGGAAGTCAGGGTGGAGAAAAGGAGGCCCGAGACATGAATTGCCCGACAGGGGTTAATCCGACCCTGCACAGGACCTATACCGTTTGAAAAAGTTTTCATCCAGTTTGCGCCAGTTGGAGGTCGAATCGATTACAGTGGAACCTCATTTAACGAGCATAATCCGTTCCAGAAGTTCATTCGCAATGAAGAAACACTAGTTAAGCGAAACATTTTTTCCCATATAAGTGAACGTAAAATACGATAATGCCTTCCATGCCGAAAAAATGATCCAAAAATTTATGCTTAACGTTTATTCATAGAAAATCAGTTATAACCTACGGTTTCCCTTAAATACATCTTCGGCCGTTGATGATCTTCTTAACGAGATCGGTTCTTCTCACAACTTCACTTTTTCACAAATGATATTTTCGCTAAATAGTATTGTCTTACAATTGCTTTTTGTGTATCCATATGACAAGCAACCTTTCCACATCGTCGACAACCATGCGTAGATATTCTTGTCACTCCCTTTGAAGCATCTATCTCCTTAATCGTGTCTTTCTTCTTGAGGATAGTGAAAATCCTTGATGTAGACTGATTGAATGTGCGTGCTAGATCAGCCAAGCTTCCACCTCGTTCTCGCTTTTCTATGATTCTACTTGCATTTCTGCATTTATTTTTCTTCTCTTACAGCTACCTTATTGCGGATGTTCTTCAGGAACATTTTTGCATGGGGTATTAAACTGTGTGCCAAAAAAAAAATCGCGAATAATCTGTCTAAACACAAGTTTGGAAAAATATGTGAATGCTAAACACGGACTGATGTAGGACGCGCACAATTCGGAAATTGCCCTCTCCTTATCATGCGGAACGTTGCTCGTTTTGCGAATTGCTCGTTATGATAGGTGCTCTTTAAGCGAAGTTCCACTATATGTTTCTATCATGTAATCAAATAGTGAATTTGGTGATATAAACTCCCTACATTCGAGTCTTTTCGCCCGGTAAGGCAAGTTCTTTGAGTAAAATTCATAAAATTATTCATTGTCAATTCGTCAGATACTTTTCTGGAAAAAAGACCAGGAAATAAAGGAATTTTCTCAGCCGGACAAATCAAAAATATCTGAAATGTTCTGTGTCACTTCTCTTACCATTACTAAATGAATCAGGGATTTTAATAACAGAAAAGTTTTTTCAAAAAATGAAATTAAGCATATAAAAATAAGTGGACGAACGCAAATACAATGATGAGCTGGTACTATTCACCGTTTAGGAGGAGTTCTTGCGACAGACAAACAAACAAATACATATATTTTCTGCTTTATATTATACCCTAGGAACCCGAGATATTCTACAATAACACCACGATGTTTCTACAATATTTTGAATGTCGCACAACATCGCGAAGGTATCGTATGAATATTGTATGGCATCTTCTGCTAATAGGATAGATTCCAGAGTGTCAGAACACCGTCATGAAATGTAGTCAGTGTATATAATGATGGCAATAAGTGTACTTCTAAATTGTTTATATTAACCGTATGAGCTTTAGAATGGGTTGCATGCTATAAAAGAAAATACAGAGAGCTTTTGAGTTAATAAATGCTGGATGTAATAAAATGAATGACCCTATTTTGAACCGTAATATTTTTTCATGGAAACATACAAAAGTATTGGAACAAAGTACAAAAGCTCACAAAGTACTAAAGTTTCATCAATGGTATCGTAAATGTTCTATGTGTCCGACTCCAGCATCACGTCTAACATAAAGACAATAGCTAAATTCTTCCCACACTTTCTGCAAGGTCTTCTAATATCCTGTGTTTTAGGTCCTCGATGTTTGTAGGTAACTGTCAATCCCAAAACGCTGACAAAAAGCAAGCTGCACTGTAATTACTGATTTATGTTAGTCTTGCTTTGAAGAACGCAAAACGCCTTCTGTTGAGGTGAAGCAATCTTCTCAACAGACTACATTCACGCCCAATTTCTCAATCTTTCACACGTTCAGAGCCATCTAGTGGCGATTAGACCACGCATCGTCCAACGACATAACTTTCATTCACAAGATCTTCGTCGTTCCAGACATATAACAATTTAGAATCGGGTCATTCTTTTTGATACACTCTGTATATGAGAGAATCTGATTGAAGGCCGTCATGGAACAATAATGCTAAAGAAAAGAAAAATACTAGAAAATTATTTAATTTTTTTGGATAGCAATCGATAGAGAAAGCATCAAAAATTTTCACAGTTCGAATCTTAATCGTTTCCTTTTACAATCATCAACAACACATTGCTATAAAATTCATTTTTAAGTTTTGACCGTTGCGATGAGTTAGATAATGAAGTCTTTTTAGTGTAAGATTTAATTATGGTAACGATATGAATAATCAATGTGTGGCATTTTCCTTCTCGTCAGCTGTCCATTTATATTTAGCTCACTATTCAGTTAACGGAATTCTCCAAATATTTTGCTGATATTCCAAAAAATCAAACTTTGTCATGCTGTCGCGAAACTCATGCCAATTAATGTTCTAATTTCCATACTGACAACTAACAGAACGGAGGTAGCATTAGATGCATCCCAGATGGCGCTGGTTCATCTCTAAGTGATGCTGGAGGATTCAGAACTTTCCAGCATTTCTGGAGCTTTCCTGCTGAATATGTAAAGTTTTAAATATCCGTTTTGGCCATCTAACAAAGCACTAAAGGCCAGGCTACCTCAAACAGCGTTTCCGTAATTAGTTAAAGGGGTTATAAATGTTTTTCTTAATATTATTTAGAAACTCAGATCAGGGCTTAGCACTTTTAATAGCTTCTATGTATGATTAACTATCGGTATATATCTGCATATTATTATCATGTTCTAGAGCCCATCCGGCTTTAGGACCGACCTATTTTGTAACTTACGGTACTTAAGACGAGTTAACTCGGGATAAATCGGAGAACTACTAACAGGTTAAGTCGGAGAACTTTTTCTTTATGTCTGTTCTAACTCTTTCAAATTCGTTTTATAATGGTTTATCTGGGATTTTTTGTTAGCCGGGATTTCACATTTTACACTCATTCTGGATTACAATCTGGTAGTAGATACGAGAACAATGATTACTGGGTTCCATAATATTCATAATAATGAGTTATAAAGTCAAGACTAAAAGGAAGAGCGAAGGGGAAAGTTGTTGAATTTGGACCATTTGTACATTTTTTAATGTACAGGAATAGAAAAGTAATTTTAATTACAAACGAGTAGTAGAATTTTTTTGTACCATGTTTATCTTCAGAACAATGTAATTAACTTTTTATGAAATGCACTTTAAAATAGAAAAAAATGGCTTAAAAATTGTTTCATCTGTCCAATTGATGAATGTGGTTTCGTAGGTAGTGCCACTGGCTTGACAAATTGGCCAATATCTTTAAGCACGATGAAAACAAAAATATTTTTTGATTCTCAAATCCACACCAGCATAAACCCAATTATGACACTTTAGGCATTGTTTCACTTCTTCTCCTCCCTTTGTTTCCTTTCAAATTATACGTATCCTTAGTTTTTGTTTGTTTCTATCCAATATTTAATGACTTTAGTGCCCTTTTTATTTATTTATTTACTTACTTATTTATTTCTGCTTTGCTTTGCTTTGGCCTTGTTCCACCTCCAATTTTTGAGGACTACCAGTTGTGATAACTACTTTCTGTAGTTTAAGTTAATAATTTATTCAAACAGTCCAATTAGGAATTAGGAAAATGTTTTTCATTCAATCTAGGCAATACCCCTAACCTTATCTTATTATTTCAATAAATTTATTGTAGTAAATTGTAGTCAAACAAATTTCCTGTTTGAGGATGTCGTATCAAATTTCCTGTTCGAGGATGTCGTATCAAATTTCCATACTTACGTTTAAAGAACGCAAGTACCTTTTGTTAAAATAGTTAATTAATGATACCTAAACATAAACACTTGTTCTCTAATTGTGTCTAAGTGGTGATTAAAAATTATTTCATACACTCCATTTACATTGTTACAACATAATTTACCTATTTTACGGCCCAAATATTTAATAGAAATGAAATTATAATATCGGTCCAATCTAGGCGCCGATCACTAATTAAATGAAAAAAATTACTTTTTAATACATTTATAAATTTGTGTTTTTTAAAACTCTTTTTTATTAAAATTTAATTACAGTATCATATGAACGGGATGTATGAAATTCAAAACACTATCAACAAAAAGTAATGTATAAAGAGCTTCAATAATTTCAAGGAACTGTCTTAGTTTGTGAGCACAAAATTTATTTTAAGCAAGCATTAAGAAGAATTTAAAACAAATCATTCCCTTACTGGATCATAAAAACAATAAAATTTACAGCAAAAATGCAAACTATATAAACACTACTATTTCACTTTTTATTTCAGCTGCTTGACTCGGAAAATAATCAAGCATGCTATTCACAATTCTAACAGTGAAAAAGCAAAATTATTTTAGCTCGGATAAGTTCAATAATCGTGAGAAATCTTAAATATTACAACACTTAAAGCTGTTTTTACGACATTAGCCCAGGTTATTTGAACTCATCTTTTCTAAATTAACACTTTTGATTTTTTTTATATTCTCATTTTCAGTTTGAATCGCATTCTCTGATTTTGCAGATTATAACGAAAATTTGAATGCAGATTTCTCTTAAACCGTCACCAGAAAATAAGATTCAGTTGAATGAAACAAACTTTATGATTATTCAGATGCTGCCATATGTGTGTGTGTGTGTTTGGATATTGGGGAGACAGTATAGAAAACAAAAATTCTCGTTTTCGTTACACGCTAATATCCTAAACGTTTGACACTGTCAAGAACTCAGACAAAACTTGAAATAAATATATTTCTCTTTGCAAATCTTTTCAGCCCAGATATTATCAAACTACGAAGTCAGACCTCTTTTCTGTGTGCAGGAATATTTATAAATATTACCACTACTTTAATATACAGTTTTTCTATTTTAATTTTTTCCCCTACTCGTCTGTATTTGTCTTGAAAGAAACATCGTGATTTACTTAAAGCCTGATTTCTTATATCCGGGCTGATCATAAGATAGGTATATATACAACAAAGCCACTTCTCTGTGAACAAAGGTAATTTACAGTGTGAGCAGGTCTGTACCACTGACGCGAAGTAGTTCGTGTGTCTACGCGTTTTTGGAGTTATTCCTCAATTGCATTTCGCCACCAACCAAATACAGGTTTTTTAACTTCGTGCGCGTTGAATCTATAACATGCATCTTGCTCTAAAAAAGTTGTTGGTTGGCTTAATTATTGCTATTATTATTGTTTCATATTGCGTGTAAATATAATTTGGGAGTTATTTTTTAAAGAAATAGAAGCTTGACAAATACCGATATAAATAGAATTATTATTTTATAAAGTATACTTAAAATTATACAGTAGAGTTTTCCTACAACGAAGTCTCTTTACAGCGAATTTCTCCCTATAACGAAATTTTTAATCGGAATTTTAAATAACATTCAAAATATTCTCCATATTACGAAGTGGTTGTCTCCTTATAACGAATTTTTTCAGACCTTTATCTTTTCGATTTTTGTCATTTATGAAGAAAGTTGCTAATTTCTGTGCAAACAAATCGCTCACACGTGCCTGTTTCTGGAGTCACTCGCGTTGTTCATTCCAGCGATAACACATAACAATAGAATGCTATGTGAAGGGTAATGCAATTGTGGGGACCTGGGTTTCAACAGAGGGAGTAACATTTCTACGGGTCAAGATTCCAAGAATCGGGATGGAGTGGGGGTGGAAACAGCAAATGGGTGTGACGATACGCATTTTATGTTTATTCGTAGTAGTACATATTATTCTCTAAATTGGTGAATTGTCTTCACTTTTCAGCATTTTATTTATGAAATAAAAATTAATATAATTATAACAAATTTATAATAAATATTACTTCATTTTTAATTGAAAGTCATAATTAAATATTTTTGAACTTATCGCACATACTAAAAGATTTGTAATATTTACTTAAATAACTGCAAAAATCTCTAATCTCCGTATAACGAAATTTTCTCTATAGCGAATTTTTCAACTGGAACCAAGCGATTTCGTTATACGGAGATTCCACTGTATTTATTTATTTATTCATATGCCGTTGTAACGTGATTTTTAAAACTCAATTAAAAAGCTAAACTAAAAGTATTTAGCGCACTCTGTAAATCTTTAGCCTTTTTATTTTTTTGTACAGATTGCGCACTACTTTAATTATCTGTGGCTCTGCATTTTCAGATTCTTCCATTATGACCTTGTAGAACGATTCTTTTTTGTCTTAACTTTCCAATTTGCTGCGGAAGTATCAGAAAAGAATAATATAAATATATAATATAAATTTATACATTGCTGGCCAAAATTATATACTTACAAATTTACAAACAAAAAAGATATTTTCGTTTTATTTTAATCACAATTCAGCCTCAATTTATTTTGCATCAATAAAATAGTAAAGAATAATTACAAAAATACATCAAAATTTCGTATGACACATAAATAAAACAAAAGAATGAATAAGACCACTTATGTTGCCGCTACTTTTTTCAGTTTTAAATAGGTACTGCATATGGATTAGTGGAGCAAGCTAAAAAACGAAAAAAAAAAAATAAAAATAAGATCAAATAATTTGCACATCTTTGTCACGAAATTTTTCATAAAAGTTTTCAAAACTATAGATGCAGTTCGTTTAAAAAAAAGTTTTACAATAATATTTATGCCTCATGAACATTGAAGCTCATACAGTTCAAAAACACGATAAATAAACTAATATACTCGTGCAATAAACATGGAGCATTGCGATTGTCCATCTATGCTATCAAAGCGGTGAAATTAATTAGTGAAATCGGTCCAGTTTTTCAGAGTAGGGACTCAGTTAACCCGTATCTCTATAGAGAATGTAAAGGGAAGTAATGTTTTTCTATTTCTCTTGAAAATGGAGAATGGCTAGAGCAGGAGACCATTGATGACGTATCTAGAAATCATTAGCTTTCATTTCAAATAAAATCTGGCGAAAGTGGTCCAATGGTTGGAGCTGGGGGATTCTGCTAATGTAATTAGAGAATGCACGTTGAAGTGGTGGTTTTTCAATTGCTCTCGGAAACGGAGGGTCATTGGAGGGGCAGGCGAACATTGATGACATATCTAGGAATCATTAGCGTTCATTTCAAATAAAAATTGATGAAATTGGTCCAGTGGTTGAAGCTGTAGGTTTCTGCGAATATAATTAGAGAATGTATATTGAAGCAGTCGTTTTCGATTGCTCTCTTAAATGGAAGGTGGGGGGCAGGAGAATATTGATGACATATCTAGACGTCATAAGCTATCATATGAAATAAAAATTGTCGACAAAGGTTGAGTGGTCGGGGCTGGGGGAATCTGTCAATGATTTTCCCCATATAGAATGTACAGTGGAGAAGAAATTTTTCGATTTCTTGAAAAAAATGGAGGGTGGTGGATGCCAGGAAACCATTGATGACTGTGGCTCTTCGGTCAAGACTTCAGCAGAGAGCTGAATTGACGAGATCGAGTTATTGTGGATATTAATATACGTTAATTATTTTTATGCGTTGATCTAGTGTTTGTGTGTGTTTGAATTTTTGACCCTTGTTTTTTTTAATGTTTTTTTTATTTGGTGTTCTACATTTTTAAAAAAAAATATTGTGTGATTTTTTTCCATAATTCTATTTTGACGGTGTGCGGCATGGACTTTTGGGGACTCGGTGTGTTTTTTGTGCTTTTGTAATTGCATGTTTTCATTTTAAAACATTTATGTGTTTACATTTTTATGATTGATGAGGTTTTGAGCTTGGAACTGTTGTATTCTTTGCAGTTACTTTTTGTGTGTGTTTTAATTCACTTTGTGACTTGTGATTTTGTATGCTTTTATCATGCACTCTGTAAATGGAGTCATCTCTGTAGTGTGCTTTCTTTGAATAAATAAATAAATAAATAGATGCGTGGCTGTGAAGCAATGCACTTTCGAATTATACCCTGTTTTGACTTAGACGCCGACGTCGCTTTACTTTATACGAATAAAGATGTTGTTTGGTTATTTATGCCATAACTTGACGGACCTGGTGGCCAGGGAAGTTTCGATATTCCGAATCCTCAGTATATTATGCTTAGCGAGAGTAATAATTTTTCTGCAGGTTGTTGGAGTTGGGTAATGAATTCCTTGGAGTATAATATTTCCTTATGGTGACATGTCTCCTTTTCCTTCTCGTCAGGTGTCCATTTATATTTACGGCACTTTTCATTTAAAGGAATTCTCCAAATATTTGGCCGATATCCCACCGCGAAACTAATTCCTAATAATGTTCTAATTCCCCATACTGACTGAATAGTAGGTGGCATTGGATGCATGCCAGATGGCGCTGGTTGTCGCCAGATGGTGCTATCGGTTTTGGAGCTTTCCTTCCTAGAGCTTTCTTGCTGAACGTTTTTCAACTATCCACTTTCGCCATCTAACAAAGCACTGTCGGCCAGGTAATTTCAAACAGTGTTTTCGTAATTTGTTTAAGGCGGAAACAGACATTACGTCCTTTCTTGAATAACAGCATAAGCATGCGCTTAAACTCAGACTGAGTGCTTTAAAATGTGTGAAATTTAGGACATTGACTTTTAGCTAACAAGCGTTTGACTCTTGGCTATGAAAGCGATTTTATATAGTGGAAAAGTAGTGGTAAGTATAGTAACTATATTTAGTGGGAAAGCAGAAATTATTCATAGAATGAGATTCAAGCAGCAGGTGTGCAATAAAGAAATTTCAGAAATGAGTTCAGTCTAATCGTTTACGGTTAGGGCTGCTTCAGTGGCATGGACCATTTGATATCGCAGTAAGAGTGAGGATATTTATTATTGTTGTGCACGACCTTCTATCTGATTGCTGATGAGAGGATTCTTGTGGTCTGCGATTTGTAGGAAGAATTTTCTTGAGATCTTTTCAATGCTTTCTATTTGCAAGTCTTTATGGATAGCAGCATTCCTCACAAGTCAGGATACGTTTGTCATTATTCTCAGAAATTTGTTTCATAAAGTTTGAATTTTCTTTCTATAGGTATTGGCTGTGATTTCCCATATATGTTCTGATTAAGCTAGAATAGGTCTGCGGATGTGTTTGAAAAGGAGAATGTTGTTCAAGGAGAATGTCTTCCGATGAGAGGGTTAATGAGTTGAACTTTATTCCAAAATTTATTGCTGTTGCACTTGGCATGTTATTTCAACTTGCAGAAGTTGTTTGGTTCGATTGATTTAATGTAGTAGTGCACATAACAGTTTTATATTGTTATAGAATATCAATGTGAATAACACAGCTTTCACGCAAATGGTTATTTCTTTTCCACAATCCGGCGATATTAATCTGAAAAAGAAGAAAAAGTTTCAAACTCGAAGCATTAGGAAGTATCGATAATTCTCTGTAATTAAGACAGAATCGAAGATATTACAAACATCTGCCAATGCAGCAAAAAATCCGATTGTCCGGATCTCTTAAATTTTATGTCAATATAAATTTTTGATTATAAATAATCAATCTCTCAATCAGTTTTAATATATTAGTGTAAATAATTTAAGAAAATTAAATGTAGCCAAAATATCGGAAATTCCGATTTAATTATTCATTTATGTTAGGGAAATTGCTCAACAAATGCAATCCGGATTCTAATTGTAACCTCAGTCTACCGATTTCATCATTGATTTCTTTCATTTCTCATAAGTAAGTAATTCTTAATTAGCATTTTGGGTTCATTGTAGTCAGTCATAATTTTAATAGAGTATAGTATAGAAAAATAGTATATACACAGTAAAACTTCTCTAAACGGCCACCTCTCTCATCCCTCTCTCCCTGCCCGGAATTTTTGGCCCATAGGCGGCATACTGTTAACATAAGAATAACCCTTAAGAATAACCACTCAAACCTTTCTGGGCGGTAAGGGTGGTCGTCCGTTCAAATTCAATTAAATGCATTTCTTTCATCTTTTTGGACTTGGACTTTTAATTAAGAAAAAGAAAGAACACACAAAAATATATACACTGAAATACAACACAGTAAATTAGACTGAAATTAATCTTTCCTTTCACAATATGACGAGAAAAGTGAACTTCGGTATCTACTGGGTGGAGCATTCAAGAGTTTATTTCTGCCTTTCAGGCGCTGAATCGGAATATGGCAAAGAAACTGTTGGCATGGGTTGCGACCAACAGCAAATGAGACTTTCTACTCAGTAGAGTTCCGGAAAAATAGATTTTAATATTGTCCATTACTCAACAACTATCTATTAATCTATTAGGATTCCCAGTGAAAAAACAAAACTGAAAAAAGATACATCCGCAATAGCTAAATATTCAAAGAAACATGCGTATCGTTTTTTCGGAAAAAGAAGAAATTATCAAATAAAGCACTTTTTTCTTTCGATGATTCTTAAAATTCACTTTACCAGGAATAACGAATCAGTGCTTTATATCTATTTTTCTTGGAACGGAGTGTGGCAATTGTAGAGAGATTTCATTGCATTATCTTGAAAATAAAAAAAAGGAATGCCTGAAAAATAATGTGCGTTCCTTTCAATGGCGAATCCAGGAGTCCATGGGGCTTCAGCATCCCCCCCCCCTCCCTCTAGAGCCAAAAAAATTTTTGATTTTATTTAAAATCACTACAACTGTTTGTTCTTAATCTCCACTTAAAAAATGAATTAATTAATAAAAAAATATAGCATTTCTTCCTGGCTTGACAAACTTGAAAATATCATCACTTTTGTAGTCATTCCACTCGTATTTGTATGTTCACGCGGTCGAAAACACTTTTTGGCTAATTATTTCATTACGCTTTTTATTAAATTATCGAAAGTATTGTAGTGTTCTTTACGATTATTATTGTCAGGTGCGTTAAGTCTATAAAAATAAAGTGTTTCGGTTTACGTAATCCATGAGACTTTTGACATTCGTCACGATGATATAAAATTTTTATGATATCAGCCCCCCCCCCCCTTCCCGACCAAAATCCTATATTCGCCACTGGTTTCTTTAAATTCTCTACCTTAAAATGAGCAAAAAACCCTGTCATTTAGCAAATGACTTCCTGTTAATTAGTAAACAAACGTTCAAAAGCCTTCCTGAAAACGACTAGCAAACGTTATACAGTCGATAACAGAAAAGAATCCCCAACTCATTGATCGAGGCAAACGAGGTCTTTTTTCAACTCGATTGGTCGGCGTTTTGTATTTTCCGTAAATTTTTCTGTTTCATTCACGACCAAACTCGTCATTCCATTTTTTTCGAATTTGGCAAAAATACTCCTTGAAATCATTAAAAATTACATTTGTGTAGCTATTTTTATTTTTTTATTCGGTTTCAAGATAGTGGCTGTTTCAATGTTTGCTTTTCATGTAATGTTAAGGTTTTTTCAACCGTTCTATAGCCAAACGGCTCATGCTATAAAAATTTGAAGACTACCTCCAATTTTGAGGTACGATTTTCTACAGTTTTGTTCCAGTAAAATTTATTTTCATTGTTTACCGACAAGCAGAAGACAAAGGTTAGAAATAATGTTATAGAAGTGTCTTGCTGAGCTAAAGAAAGCGACAGTGGCAGCAAACCCACTTTTTTGAGGAAAAAATTAAATTTTTATTTCATTTATGGCCGTGGATGAATGAAGAAGTTACCTGACTCCCTTTTTAGCATTATATTATCCCACCATAAATATATTGACAAAACGTTAAACTCTAACGTAAGCTAAAATAAAAGATAACGCAATGAAAGAAACTATAAGAAAGGTTTAAGCAATTTATTTCTCAAAACACAACAATATAATTATATCAATGGCAGAAGACTGTTGCCACATCGTAGAACAGAACAACTAAAAATGCAAATTACAAAAGGCTCAAGCACAAAATCACAATAGATGTTCGAAGATCTTAATCGGATCCGAAATAGTAGATCAGGCTCTAGCACGATATAGTTCTCACTGAGCCACACATTTTACTTGCTTGAAACTAGAAATTATTTTTTAAAAAACAGTACCCGAGAAAGCTAACTAATTTTGTAACTGAATTTTTAATTTTTGTTCTCTACCCTCTATACTGCGGAGTACTTTCAGGTATCTATCATTTTTTGCCCCTCTCCTCTCCATTTTTCCAGCCAATTGCCGCCAAAGAAGAACGAGAGAGTGAGAGAGGATGGCCTCCCCTCCCTCTCTAACCCCGTCCAGGCTGCGCAATTACAACAACGGCTAAACGTTTGAAGACTGTGTTGCCGTGTTCAGAGAACTACTAGTGTTGATTATTCTATTTTAAGTATCAAGAAATAGCATGCTTATTGTTTAACTTTGATTCAACATAAAAAGATTTTTGAAAAAAAAATGTCCAGCATTGACAAAGAGATAGCACAGATTCAGAAATAATTCATTCACATTGTAAAGTAGTAAATATTTCAGTATTTGATGATTACCACTATTTTTTAAAAATTATTTTAATTATATAAAGTACAAAGATTTTTATCTGTATTATTTTCAAATTTACTCCTTATAAGTTTTAGGAGGGTGGGATGTAAAGTCCTGCAAATGTTAAATATTGAGAGGTGAATACTTTGAATCCATCGTTAGGTTTTGCTTTGATGGAATTAAGTTGAGGCGAGTGATTAGAAGTCATTGGACAGTGACGCACTTGGGCTCGTCTGGAGAGCGACGATTTTCGTATTAATTTCCTCGCTGCTCTGTTCTGGTAGTATTAACAATTGTGAAACTTTGAGATTTAAATAAATAAAACTATATATTTAAAGTGGTGCGATTTGCATTTTTGTGCAAAATTTCGTTCGGTGACTAAATGGTCTCTAATGGAAAGCTGATTATTCCTCATTTTCTAATAAGCTAGTTCCTGAGTAATAAACAATTGTCACCAAAGAGATATCTAATTATAATAAAGTGCTTCGCTAATCCAATTGTCCAGATCTCTTAAATTTTAAGCAAATATAAATTTTCGATTTAAATTTAATTTATTAAAAATCTAGTGATATTAATTTAACTCATTAATCTATCAATCAAGTTAAATATATTAATGTAAATCATTTTAAAGAGTTAATTGCAACCAAAATATTGAAAATTCTGATTAAATTTAGTATAAATGTAATAGAAGTTACTTAACAAACAGTCAAGACTTGCATTGTTTCGTTAATCTATCGATTTTATCATTGATTCTTTTTATTTCTGACAAACAGTAATATTTAATTGGTAGTTTGGGTTTGTTGAATTCTGTCATAATTTTCAATTTACTACATTAAAGCTCCTCTAAGCGGCACTTCTGTTTGTTCCAGACTTTTTCGCCCATAGCCAAAGGTTAAAATTGCCCCTAAGAACGGCCACACAAACTCTTCTAAGTGGTCGGGGTGGTCGTAACTTCAACTTTAATGAAATGCATTATTTCGTGTCTCTGAACTTGGTCCTTATATTAAGGGAAAAGAAAGAGAACACATAAAAAATGCATACACTTAAAAACAACACAGGAAATTAGTTCGAAATTAACCATTCTTTTCTCAATGTAAAGAGAAAAGTGAACTTCGACCTTTACAGTGGTGGGGCATTCAAGAATTCCTTTGGGCGTTTCCGGTGCCGATTCAAATTCTGATAAAGAATCTGCTGATATAGATTTCTACTATCGGCAAATGAAAATTTCACCTCTTGGGGGTCTATTCTGGTACCCCCGGTTGGATTCCGTTGTTAACCTGCGGAACCCAACCCAACCGGGGGTACCAGAATACACCCCTTAGAGTTTAGGAAATATAGATGATATTATTTCCCATTATTTAAATACTAATGATTAATCTATTAAGTATTTTCTCTTCCAATTATAAAACAAAATTGGAAAAAAGATACATCCGAATAAACTGAGGATTCAAACAAACACAAATTGTATCTTCTTAGTCTCGATTGCAGCGCCATTCCCTTAGGGGTGGCAAAGAGAAACCTCCCCAATCCTAACGAAGAGTTGTTGACAGCTGGACGTAAAAAAACGGTTCTCTTCTATTGAGCAGGAGACGGAATGTTTACCTCCTATCAAGTGAGGTCGTATAGAATTATAAATGTGGTTTATTTCCACTGTTTGATTACTATATATTAATTACTATTTTAGTCACAGTTTCTCTTCTTTATATGCCTATTTTGAGTTTCACAATAAAATTATCTAAAAAGAAATATAGTTCATGTCCATTTTAATTTAAATGAGCTATCGCATCCATTTTGGTCCTTTCAAGCGATGGTTTATTAAAATTTAAGAGTGATCATCTAAACTTATAAATATTTGAAAAAAATTGCAACTACTGTTGATGTTGCTGAAAAAATTAATCGTGCGAAAGGAGCGATAAAATCAAGTTTGACAAAGCTTGAAACATTCCTTTAAAATGAAGAAAATTCTTCTGTGACTGAACTGGAAATCAAGATTTAAAAAATACGACTACTACAGAAGAAACTAGATGAACTTTTTCAAGAATTCTTCCAGATATTGGATTTAAGTGGACTGCAAGATACTGAAGATGATTTTGAGCAGGTGGTGGATTTTGAGCAGTGGACATTTGAAGAATTGGATGTAAGAATCACTTCTATTCTTGATTCTTGAAGATCCTCTTCCAATCTTAAGAAACAAACTGTTGGAAGTATTAAAAGTGAAGTACGCTTGCCAGAAATTCCGCTCCCAACTTTCTCTGGAGCATTTAGTAAATGGGCATCCTTTAAAACCCAATTCACTACACTCGTGTCAAATAATGATAATTTTAATGGCAACCAGAAATTGTTTTATTTAAGGGCATCTTTCAAGGGAGAAGCCAAACAATTAGAATCAACTGAAGATACCTGTGATTCTCTAATTGAGGCATTAAAGGAAAGATTTCAGAATGAAAGACTATTAATTGATTCTTATGTTCTTTCTACACTGAAGAGCCAAAACATTATGACCACCTCCTCAATAATGCGTTACGCCTCCATTGGCCTTCAAAACAGCTGCAACAAGTTTTTGGTACATGACTGGAGACATGTTGTACGAAATGTCTAAGCAGCGGTCACGTAAAGTCGAGATATTCGGACATGGCGGTGTTTGATCTCTGAGCTGCCGCTCCGTGACATCCCAAATGTGCTCCATCGGATTAAGATCTGGCGAGTTAGGTGGCCACGACATTAAGTAGAATTCATAAGTATGCTCCTCGAACCACTCCAACACAATCCGATCCTTGTGACATGGGGCGTTGTCTTGCTGGAAGATTCCATTTCCAGTTGGGAAGACAAACACCATGTAAGGGTGCAACTGATCCGCAATGATATTCAGATAGTTCGCAGCTTTCATGGTCTGTTCTGCCACAACTACGGGTCCCAGAACCGCCCATAAGAACGTCCCCCAAAGCATAATACCGCCACCACCAGCCTGTGTATGACCTGCTGTACAAGAGGGGAGCAACTGTTCGCCTGGCAGACGGCGTACCCTGACACGACCATCTACGTGATGAATGAGAAATTGGTATTCATCCGACCAGGAAACTCTCTTCCACTCATCCATGGTCCAGTCTCGATGTTTCCAGGCCCACTGTAGGCGTAGTTGACGATGACGCTTGGTCAACAGAGGCACACGAGTGGAACGTCTGCTGCACAGTCCCATATCCAACAGTGTCATATGAACTGTGTGTTCCGAAACGCGCTTGTACCTGGATTGTATTGGGCTGTCAGCTGAGCCACTGTCTGACGCCATTTTGCTTTACCAAGCGGGACAGTCTCCGACGTCCTTTTTCTTTGATGACGCGTGGACGACCAACACCTTGGCGTGTACTGCTGGTGTCACCGTCATTTATCTACTTTGCATGAATACTAACAACGGCAGATTGTGAACAACCTACCAGTCGGACAGTTTCGGTGATACTCGCTCCGAGTCTTTGGTCCATTACGATCTACCCTCTATCAAATTCGCTTAGATCAGCAGCCTTTCCCATCACTCTCAAAAGTAAGTGCAAGAATGATTACTTACCTTCTCCAGCAGCAGTTAAATACCAATCTCACTTAACCACGTGCCTTCCATGTCATCCAGACGAGTTCATTGAAAAATGTGGGGATGGTCATAATGTTTTAGCTCGTCAGTGTATATTAAACTATGCTAAAATACAGCAAAACTCAGCTAAGGAACTTCGTTCTTTAATTGATTGCATTAAAAAGAACATTAGAGGTCTCAAAGTTCTAAAATATGAACAAAATAACTTCTCTGAAATTTTGTTGATTAATATTAATCTTCAAATACTTGCAAAAAAAGTCACAAAGACAGTTTGAATTCTCCCTAAAAAGTTCCGCAATTTGATTCCCTTCTTAAAAGGCTAAGTACAATTTTGGAAAGTGTTTCTCGAATTCTATCAGCTGTGAAAAAAAAACTTTTCGAACCAAAAATGCCGCAAGAAACAATAGTTTAAATAATCCAATCAAACAAAAATATCTTATTCAAATAATAAAGGCAATTTAAAACCATGTATTTGCTGTAAAAACATGCATCCTTTGTATAAATGTGTAACCTTCCAAAGTATGAGCGTTGGAAAAAGGAAAGAATTTGTGTCAACAAATGGAATTTATAACCTTTGCCTTCGCAAGCATGTAGGTTCTTGCTCATACAAATTCAAGTGTTTCGCTGAAGATTGTCAGATGCCCCACAACTCCATACCTCATGAGGGGGAAATGATATTAAATTAGTCTGCCGAAAAGAGTAAGAGCGGCACTCCCTCTCTGAAGAAGGGAACTGATGGCCTTGAACCGTAATTTTTTGTAGTCCGGAAAATGCATTCTACCCTTTCTCTCGGGTAGTCGGATGAGATTTGTGTACTGTAAACTAGTTTAATTTGTTTGAAGAATGCTTTATGAGAACGAATTTTGGCGCGATATTTAACTGATTCCAAAAGTCAAGTGTCTGCAATTACAACCGAATGTTCTGAGGAATGAGAGAAGAGAAACTAAATGTCCCTGTTTCTGGACTGAATGGAACAAATATTGCTCTTAAGAGAAAAATGGAGGTCGAGATTTCAAACTTAGAAAATGATTTTGCTAGATGTGTTCCGTTTTATGTAGTTCCGTGTATCACAAATTTAACTCCATCTACACGATTGAATGTAGACCTTTCTAAATTACCTCAAGATATAAGTTTAGCGGATCCCAATTTTTGGAAACCTAATAAAATAGATGCCTTCATAGGAGAAGATTTATTCTTTGAAATGTTAAAGCCAAACAAATTTCATTTGATGAACTCTAGTATAATTCTACGAGGAACAATTTCAGGTTACATTTTGGGTGGTAAATATGAAATTTCAAATTCTAATGAACAATTTTGTGGTCTTCTTTTGGACTCTTAGACATAACTAAAAAAAATGCAAATTTTTAGCGATATTGAATCTGTTGGAGAAAATTCTCACATTTTAAATAGTGAAGAGGAATTGTGCGAAAAACACATCCTTGAAAACTATTCACGAACACCGGAAGGCATATATATTACATATATTTAAATTCCTTTCAAAAATGATAAACAATTGGGAGAATTCGGATAAGTGCCAATCGTCGTTTAGATGCTTTGTGGAGCCGTCTTGTTAAAGATACTAAGTTGAAGTCTCTTTAATGCGATTTCATGCGAGAATATCAAGATATATGACTGAAGTTAAAGTGCATGAACATGAACTCTCTGTCTACTTGCCGCATCATGGAGTGTGTAATGCCTGAAAATCGTCTACTGAACTTCATGTGGTTTTCAATGGCTCCGCTCCAACATCCAATGGAGTTTCTTTGAATCAAATTGAACAGAATGGTGAAACAGTTCAGTAAGATCTGTTTCCATCGTGATTCGTTATCGGAAACAAGAATTTGCGTTTACTGCTGATATCCACTATGATGTACAGGCAAATGTTAATTCACCCTGATCACTGAGATTTGCAGAGAATGGTATGGAAAGAAGCCCCATGTCAACCAACTAACTAGCCCACTAACTGAACACAAATACTTACGGTGCAACTAAATACACCTTATTTTGACACTAGGACTTTGAATCAACTAGCGGTTGACGAAAAGTACACTTTTACATATGCATCCATTATTGATCAGTCCGATTGCTATATGGGCGGCATTTTAACAAATACTTAAGAAAATTTCGGTGCTGTTAAATTAATAAAATTCATTAAAGTGGTAAATTGGTTCAGAATTATTCGAAACTAAATGCAATAACCCTATGGCTCTAAAATTTTCAACATTTAAACTTTCAGTTCATTACTTCATTCAAGTTTTAAACTGTAAGAAAAATGTATTACTCTGAGACTAATGATCAACTAAACAAATATTTATTATCAAAAAATTCCTGGTTAATCATAGTATACAAAATTAGTCAGATTGGACTCAGATTATTTAATTATAACTCATAGAAAATAACACCTTTTTGCCATCTGAGCTCTCAGAAGTAAAAAGAAAATTAGTTTTAATGAATGCAATCATAAATATATTAAACCTGTTTAGATTATTCAAACACAACATATGCATTAAAGAGTCAAACACCAGGAATCTCCCGGGTCTTATCGGGAACGTTTGGTAACTTAACACATTTGCATCGAGTATTTTTGCTAAAACTTTCATTAGAACGACTAGGCCCAAAATTTTATACAGATTACACAATTTTGGTGTCAAGAGCACATTTCTTTTATCTAGGTCGATTCGTTTTTGAGACAAAGAGACTTGTGTTTTGGGGGACAGGCAGATTTATCAGAATCTACAATTTTGGCGTGGAGGTCACACATCGAATATCAACTATCTAATTTGTTGCGTTTTTGAATTATCGTGTTTCCAGACATCCCTGCCGACAGACAAAATTCCAAAAATGTTATTTTTCGGACTCATGGAGGTTTAAAACACGGACATTCATCAAAAACTTAAGATCTAAGTTTTCGAGGATCAGAATACTTTCTCTTCGTATTCGCGAAACTAAAATCTAACGTAATAGTTTTATATCCAGTGAATTGCAGAT
>BGPR01029217.1:0-18811 GCA_013235015.1 Araneus ventricosus | reverse complement strand
TGACAAATTTTGCATTTGGATGAAATGTTGCGTTCTTCTAAAATGTGTCTCACACTTGCAGTTTTAAAATAGTTTTTTTTATATGTCCATTAAAAGTCTTGAACAATTTTCCTTCACGGTAGTAAATGTTAGAGCCTTATCTATACTTATAAAGGACAATAATAGAAATATAAATTAAAAGGTGAAGAAAGAAAAAGTATAAATAAGAAACAGAAGATTTAAACAAAAAAGTATAACAGTACACCTTTTTGCGTGCTCAACGCAACAGCATCAAGTGATTGCATCAACAAAAGTTACAACGATTAATATTTAACACACATAAAATAGAATTTAGAATGTAAAAGAAATTATTCAAAATCGAAGGAATGAATGAGAACTCGAATGACGAACTTTTTCGAAGACCACTCGCCATATAGGAGTTCAAAAATGGACAAAATTTTCTGTCAAGGGTAAGATTATAAATCAAAAGGATACCCTTTGTGGCCTGAATTCTGTCCAACCGCAAACGAGAAACATTTTGAAAAATCAAGAGACAAAAATACTTAATAAAATCCAAACTAAACTAGAGTGTGTAAAATAATTTACCCTCTCTGCCGAAATTATGATGAATAATTAATTTTTTAATTAATTTTTAACTAATAAATTTATAGTTAATATCTTTGTTGAATTTTGTTAATTATAATTGTTATAAAGGACAATGTTTGTGTGAGTGCGCGCGATGTCCAGACGAATCTATTGCACTCACAGGCATCAAATTTGGCACACAGGTAGTCGTAAAGGTGACTCAATGCACCTCGAAGCCGGAATTTTAAAATTCAATCTAGAAAATTTTTTATTTAATATTTTGTGATGTTTTGGGTCATTTTTGGCACGTTTATGTCTATAGTATCTTTTCCAATGATCGTTGAAAAGCAATCAATGCGCCATCGAATATAACAAACAATTTTAGTTCTAATGAAGTTTTTTTTGAGCGTCAAACGTAATTTATGGAATTTTGAGAAATTTTTAAAAAATAGGCAGTTTTGCCATCGAAATTTTAATTTTGTTTTTAAATTTGCTGCATCCGACGTTCTAATAACACTATTATTTTCAATTTTTTCCAGCTTATAACTGGAACGGTTCTGTCGTATTCAAAATAAGAACGGTTAAAATATCTTCTTCCATTTTTTTTAATTAATTTTTTCCTGGTCAGTTGAAAGATATTTTTCTCTAGCGAGCATTCTTCCGAGGTAGTTTGTCCGGAGCCTTCCCGACATGCATCGTTGCAATTACAGTGGCGGACGGTGCAGAGCGCAGGATACGTCATAATCTTCAATTGAATGACTTCGATTATTATTTTCGTCAGTGTCTTAACCTGTTTATGTCTCGAATATCGTGCTTGCTGTATAATAATCATTCTCACGTTGCAACTTTTTAATATTGTTTCGGATTAACGTACTCTGTGTTGTTTTCTACAGTTGAAATGTCATTATCGAGAAAAAAAATAAGCGGGAACATCAGTAATGTGTATCTTTTATGTTTTCAGAACTTTTTCATGTCACTGTGGGCGTTTTTTTTTTTTTTTCATTTTCTTGAAGTATTGATTCCACGGGAATGCCATGCGCGTACTGCTAGTGTGGTACGAGCTGAACTAAGTAGCTCAATCACCGTACATTCCCCCTTCAAATAAAATAAAGGTATTTCAACATCTAAAGAAAAGAAGGCTATTACGAACTAATAGTGTAAAAGTGAAAATGCCCGTGCTGTACATAGTGTATATATTTCCTTCTTTATGTTTTTATAATCTATTTCTTAAATAAAATTCCCGTGTCTTGCCTATCAAATCGTTCAGTGACCGGTCTGGTCACGGGTACGGGGGTAAGGGACGGCATTCTGTTCTGCTAGTGTGGTATATTTTGATTTTCTGGTATATGAAGCATACTTAAGTTTGAAAGATTGAAAAATTCGACCTATAGATTTTGATGAATATCAACATTTCTAACATTCTAGAATCCAAAAAATTGCTAGGAATCACAATTCCCCCAAATTCACTACATATACTGGCCATCCAGCGTTAACAAATATTTTGAAAATTAAGGATTCAATCCATAGAGTTGCTCTATGAGCGTTGTCTCTGTCAGAATTTCAGTATGAGGTTAAACACATTAAAGGAAAATGTAATGATGTCGGAGATTTCCTTTCGAGAGGAATTGAGCATGAAATTTCAACTGAAAACACACCCTCAGAACATAATGTTGTTCAATCAAACGACATCGATATATTTCTAGTAGAACCGAAAGCTATGAAAACACAATTTGATTTTGATCTAAATGAAACCGAAATCATAAACAAAAAATAAAGGGAGGCTGTCGTTTTCAAACAACCGTTGATGTTAAAGGCGTACGTCTACTTTACTCACCTGGCTCTTTTCCGATTTGCAATTTTTTGTAACTTCTGTTGTTACCCTTTATCTCTAAAATAAGACATTAGTTATGTTTTTAACATATGTAGTTACCGAGATATAGAGGATCTGCCATACAACGTTTTTTGTGGTGTTCTGGCGTGTAAATCAAATTCCTTCCTGAGATCCCAATGGGAGGAACGTAGTCCTACGTTAAAATCCGATCCAACATGTACTGGGATAGTAAACAAGTTAAAACGTATTTGAGTTTCTTTTTAATGTATGTCATCCTAGTGTGTTCCGAGTTTGGCCATCGAACCGACTCTCTTAACAATGTGAAAATAGTATTACCACAGTCTCTGGTAGCTTAAACGTTACAATTGACAATCTCTGACATCAGAGTATCGATAAAACTCTTCGTAGATTAAAAGAAATGTTTTATTGGCCGAAAATGTCGGTAAAAGTCAAGAATTGGATTAAGTCGTGTCATAGCTGCATGCAGAGAAGAGGACATAAGTCACGGAAATTTGAACTTCTTCAAAGACAGGATATTCCAGTTGCCTCTTTTAGCAAAATAGCCATAGATATAGTAGGTTCATTGTCTGCTACAGAGAGAGGTAATAGATATATAATTAACTTAATTGATCACTTTACTCGTTGGTGTGAAGCTTATCCGATCTCTAATATTGCTAGCCCAAGTGTAGCAAAGGCCTTAATGGACTTAATTGCCAGTCATGGTAGTCCGGATATTTTAGTTTCTGATAAAGGCTCTAATCTGATAGCAGAAACGATGGCTTCTCTTTACAGAACACTGGGTATCAAAACCGTTCAAACCACAGCATATCATCCCCAATCTAACGGTTTGTTAGAAGTGTATCATAGAAGTCTTGGGAGCGCTCTAAGTCATTTAGTCAATGATAATCAGTTAGACTGGGATGAAAGGATAAAGCTAGCCCTGTTTGCATGTAAAACTACTTGGCACTCTGCCACGAGACATTCCCCAGCATTTTTGGTCTATGGAAGGGAACTAAATGTCCCATATAAATTTTTAGAATCCCCACAACTGTTTACCTTTGCCGAATACGATGAGTTTTCAGCAGAGCTAAGGAATCAACTTAAGTCAAAATATAACATAGTTAATAACAATCTTATCAGGGCAGCTGAGAAACAGGAAAATCAAAGACTGGCAATTTCATAGTAAAAAACATACAGGTGGGGGCGAGGTGTATTTATTTTGCCCAAACCCTATCTAGAAAATTCTACAAACCTAATAGAGGAAAATATACAGTTTCCCGTAAATTTAGCCTGTATGAAATCTAAAATAAATCATCACATTCCCACAAACAAATAGTTAATATCGATAGATTATCAAAGGTTGCCCCGCGTTTAATTTATGATGATGATCAAAATAATAAGGCTTCAGGCAAATGTAGCCATGAACCTGTAGCTCCAAGTCAAAATGCAGACTTACCGGTGATGCCGCAGAAAGATAAATTTATAAGTTACCTGAGATCTCTTAGAGCAACTGCTTTAACACAGCCTGCGACTTCCACTTCTTCACCAATTAATAATTTAACAGGTTCTCAAAACTCCACAGTAACGGCGTCAGGTGGTAAACAAAATCGCTACTACTTACGAGAAAGACAAGACGGTAGAGTTGTCAAGAAATAATTTAACAATTGGCGGCTCGTGAGCTCAGGAACGAGTAGAGCTGCAAAAAAATGTTTATCAAGAGAATGCAATTTTAAAAGCTACTTTATCTCCAATTAGGCCAATTTTTCTAATTCCAAATCCAGATGCCAAATTTCCTGCTTTTTAAACAAAGTAAATAACCAGCATATGTCATTTTCTATTAGTTTCACTAACAAAAATTAAAGTGAATGTTGATGCGACGATTCCTCTGACGAAAAAAATAATAATAATCGAAGCTCCAAATATAAACTTCCCTCCTTGCCCAGTTCACTCGATAACACTCTTCCAAAAATGAATATCAAATAACTCATATACAGAAAATTTATTTTTAAGCTAAAACATATTAAATACATTTTTTAGTGAAATACTCTAAAAATTTGAAAGTTTTAGCATAGTATTATTTGCTTGAATCTATCGGCGAAAGACGAATCGAAACTCATAAACAGCCAATGAGATTCCATCTTGTGTGAGAGTGAGGAAAAAAAGAAAAATATATTAAAAAGGGCATCTTTCGTTTGTTCAGTTGGCTCCGTGCCAGCCAGAGCTGTGTTGACTTTCAGCCCATAGCCCGTCTAAGCTAAAGAAAGAAAGAGTTGCTTTTTCACTCCGGATTTTCTCCTCAGTGAACGGATTTCGGGGAGGGGGCTGATAATTTTGCAGCTCAGACCTGCGTCTCTTTTCGTTTGGATTCATTTTATGAATGTTTTATAACTTTTTTTGCATTTTCGTAAGTCCTTGAACTCTGAGAGTGGAAAAGTAAGCAAATAAGATTCAGAACGAAAAATACAAGTTTAAAAAATAACTTCAGGGGCTGCTGCAGCCCTAATGGACGAGCCGCCACTGAATTTAATTTATAATAGTTTGGTTGAGCTTAAAGAATCTGAAAGGTAGTGTGAATTTTTAGATGTTTTTATACATTTTAGTTCAAGAAAATAATGCGGTGCCTCATATTTGGTGTATGTGCGTAAACAGGATAAATAAAAAATACAATGAACTAAATAGATCAAATCATACTTGTAGTTTTTACTCCGCAATTGAATATTTATGACAAGTTTTTGTCAAATCTGCAGACGAGGATACTTCGCGCGAACATTCACCTGATTATCATCATTGCAATAAACTTAAAATATTGGGAATGTTTACCCCTCGGTTGTTTGATGTGCTTCCGTATTAGAACGTCATTTATAAAGTGTGGTCAAATGCATCGTCCCTAAATGATATGCAACCAAGCATTTCGAATGGCAACCATAAACATTCTTTTGAAGTATCCAAAATTGTCCTTTCGCAGTGAAATTTTATCACTGTGTTTTTGATTTTGAAATTTCGGCACTTTCCGATATTCTTGGTTACTATTTACCGGAGAAAATAATTATTACGCCTTTTTTCAATTAAAATTTATCCTTTTAATAAGGCTTACAATTCTATTCTTCTCTTATTTCTACCCTTTTAATTTTAATTACAATAACATAACAAAAAGTTTTGCTAAGCAATATGTCAATGCCTAGGTAAATTAACTCACTAATGAAAAATGCAATTTTTCGTTTTATATGAGCTAAAATGTGCAGAGAAATAAATGTAATACTTAAAAATGTATATAATGTTTTCACTCAAAGAAAATGGTAAGTCTCACGCTAAAGATATTTTGTAAATAGGGTGCTTTCTGCTTTGTTTTATAATGCTGCGAAAGAAATCGAGTACATTTTTAGAAGATTGCTACTCGATGACAGAGGAACTCCAAAATTTGATGCCGACCTCATTCTTTATATAGACCACATACCAAATTTTATCCAGTTAACTCGTTTTGGACTCGCAGAGATCTGTAATGTGAAAATCCATCAAACTCTCGATTTAATTTTAGGGCGATTACAATACTTTATCTGTGTATACTTAGTACACAAGAAATTAAAACAGAATAGGATTTAAATCAAAGATATTGTGTGTAAAGAAGACTTTTCTTCAATAAAAACACATACAGCCTTGAAAGAGAATACGAATTTCTCTAAATTTTCCCACCCAGTTCATAAATCCTTTAAAAGATTAGAAATTAACAACGTGGGGCAACAACAATCGAAAAAAGGGAATACATTATTGCACTTCTTTTGCACTTTTCAAGGAATCATAGGAATAATAATGTAAATCTTGGGAATAAGTGGGAAAAATTAAATCGTGGAAAATCACTTACATAGGTAAAAATGCTCTGGGGGGACTAACAAAAAAGGGGACTAAAAAAAGTGTTGTTAACGACGGGGAAATGTAAAATAGGGGAACGTAACTGCGGGGTATTACTTCTATCCAACTGAGCTCTTTGCTAATGCATATTGGTTATATATTGCAGTTTTTTAATACTTATCTTTCTTATCTATGTGTTATTTGTGTTTTTTAATTAATTTTTTTCAAACTAAAAAATCTCGACAGCAATTATCAATAGTGGCTGAAAAATTCCACCTTTTGGTGATAGTAAACTTAATTGATAAAATAACAATTCGTCAAAAAACAATCCTTTGGTAGTAAAAGCAATATAAAATGGAATTTCTAGTTATGAGTCACGAGAAAAATTAAGTTAATGACATTCTTTATCAAACTTCATAATTCTTCATTTTATCTCTAATCAACTGATTTCAAACATAATTGAGCAAGATCACAAAGTTTAGATCAATATGTCACAAGCAAATTATATAGAAAAAATAAATCCCAAAAAAGTTATTTTAACTAATAACAGAAAGCAAAGGCAGACTTTACCTAAAACTCTTTAAATTACTCGGGAGACAATTTGAAGGAAACATTCGAATTTCATTAGAGATGCGAACATTTGATTGCTTAAGAGAACGTCATGGGGTTTCCCTACTTCTGACGTGCGGCCGTTTTTCTGGTGTTTTAGAAGTTAATTTGCCTCACGTTTACACTCAGAAGAAAAAAACGACAGAGAGAGAATGATTATATGTCTTAAAAGGAAAGAGAAGGATTAAAAATAACTCTAACGAACCGTATTTCAGGTCCTTTTTGCGAAGTCTCACTCATTAAAGTCAGTTTCTTTTGCAGGACTTCGAAAAGACTTTCTATTTCAGTCCCTATCTTTGAAAAGAAATCGGATAAGTCTTTTTTTCACCTTCCCAGTTTGCATTGCGAAAGAGATTAATTACCTCTGTTCAGGAAAGCGCTATCTTTTGCAGTGGTTTATAATTAAATATCGTTTTATTATTCTAACTTTTCCGACATTTTGATCCACGGGGGAACTAATTTTTGTAAAAAAAGTTGAAGTATTAACAAGATTTTAATGCTTTTTGTTAATTAAATTGCCATTTGTTTTGTCGTAAGTTACAATTAAGAAGTGAGGAGGGATGAATGGTATTAAGTAAATTAATATTCGTTCGGCGAAGCAGTTTCAACTTGAGACAGTGTTTGAAACAAAGATATAAAGTAAGTCTGTATGTAATGGGTCATATACTTACCCTTAAGACAATTTTTTTCAAAAAGGATGGAATGATTAAAAAAATCAGAAAAACTACCAAAAAGTTGAGTTGGGAGATTATTTATAAAGGCATGAAATGCAGAAATAAAGATGAGAGAGCTTTTAGGTTCTGTTAGTCAAAACATTTGACGTGAAAACGTCTTTCCGCTCCTTACAGTGATAGTCGGTCGAACTTTCTTGTGTGACAAAATACCGTCAGATTTGAATCGCTAATAACTACAAAACTAATAATGCGAAAAGAATGATTGATTCCACAACGGATAGATCGTGTCTGTAAGAGTTTTTCGCATAGTATTTGTTTTGATTGTGACGTCATTATTAGCTTTATGTAAGGTTATAAATAAGTGTAGCTTGGAAACGCGCTTAGCTAGGAGGTTGATTCTGGTGTCATTTTTAGAGATTGAGGAATATTAGTAGGACCCAAAGTGAGACAAAAAAATTATTTATCAGAATATAAGTAAAAATCGGTATTAAATTGAAAATTTAAAATTCCGGATGTATTTTGATTATAACACGCAGAGTTTTCTTTCGAATTGTATGTAACTTACAGAATACTTGAAAATATGTACAAGAAACATTGTATTAAAATTTCAATTCAAAAATTTGAATATTACGGAAAATATGAGCATTTATAGTAAATAATGTTTTACTGCGCATACGCGAAATGTAGTTCTATATACTGTCAACAGAAGGAGCCAGCAAAAGCTACTCTAAATAAAACATAAGAAAGGCGCAGTTGGGGTCCACGCCGTAGATTTTTCCTGAAAACGTCGGGATAAAATCATAAAACAGGTATTTCGTATTAATATGTAATTTAAATTCAATCTCTTTAATAAAATATTTACACAGAGTAGTAGATAAATCACAAGTTTATCGCATGTAGCAAGGGTCTTTGATTGCTAGTGATTTAACTATTTTGTAACCATTATACTACTCTGTGTAAATATTGTATTAAAGAGATTGATATTTAAATTACATATTAATACGAAATACTTGTTTTATTATTTTATCCTGACGTTTTGAAACAATATCTACTGCGCGAACCCGAACTGCGCCTTTCTTATGTATTATTTTCAATACCAGATGTTAAATGATTTTATAAGACGTTAAATATTATCTGACTTTATCTGAAAACTAAGTCCTTATGTGATATTAACCCTCTAATTCCTAAGGCCATTGAAATAAAGGGACCTCAAAATAAGGGAACGTCCGAGATCCTGTATCAAAGATAAGGGAAATTCACTTTCCCCCTAAGAAACGACAGTGACAGCTGGCATTGTTCGAATTGTAAGAAAACTCCCCTCTTCCCCAAACACATCTGCGCGTGTCTGAAATTAATCACACTTAACGAACGGGGGTGGACATCTTAGAGTGACATTCTGACGTTTTGGACGGCTACCGTCTTTTGTTTGAAGGGACGTATGAGACGGTCCCGTATCGATAGAGTTAAGTAAAATTAAATAGCCGTTTTTAAGCTTGAGGTTTCTGTTTCCTTGGAATGTACATTTGACGAAATATTAAAAGCTAAATGAAACAAATACAGTGAGTCCGTAAAGACATGGTGCACTTTTCACCGGTCACAGGAAAGCAACGAAACAAGATAGACAGGTGATATTTTCACCAAATGAAAGGAAAACTCCCCAGGTTTGCATACTTGTTCAGCGCAGTTCGATGTGGGCTACATTTGTTGCCCCAGACACATCTATCGATAGTCCAGTTCTTCCCACATACGGGTAAGGACGTCTGGTGTAACAGAGTGAATAACGTCCGTGATTCTCTGTTTTAAATGATTACTGTCGTTGATACGTTCACTGTCCACATGTTGCTTCATATAACCCCACAAGTAAAAGTCCAATGGCGTTATGTCCGGGGATCGTGGTGGTCATGCCCTGAGAGCATCGCCTGCGTATCATCATCACCAGCCTATCCACCGCTAGGGGAATGTTGTATCCAGAAACTCACGAACAATATTGCCGTAGTGTGGAGAAGCGCCGTCCTGTTGAAAGATGACACCTTCTAGGAATTTGTGGAACTGCGTACAATTGCAACATGTCAAGGTAGATGTTTGACTTCACAGTCGGTGCGTGGTGTTGCTACGTCACCGTTGCACTACAAACACTCTTTGGGATACTGTCCAATGTAGCGCAAGTTTCAACCTTTCGTTTCTGTTCGCCACAACAAGCGTTCATAACTGCACCATGACTTTACGAACACACTGTACAATTATGAGAGTAGCAGTGGAAAGCGAGAAGAAAGGGAAAATAGAATGGCCAAGGTTCTGGTAGGATCTGCATCATTTTCACCTCCTCTTTACAGTTTCGCCTCTATTTCTGTCCTAGTGAGCCTGACTCAATGTGACATAACTCTATAGGAGTTTTATTTAAAAGCAAAAAACAGCCGAAAAGTTTTATATTTCTAGATTTTTCGATTAATTTGATTATAAAGGGTGACACAAAACTATTGTATCGAGTACAAACGTCTATAAATTCCTAGTAAACAACGATACGAAGAACAATTTGAACATAATACGGAAGGAGGATTAAAGTTCTGTCAGCATATGTAACAAGTGCCCTATGGATTTCGTTTGGTCGCATGGGGTCGTCATTTACTGACTACTTATTTTGTTACAAAATCTACTTATTTAGATTACTTCTACCTTCCTTTAAATTTGTGAGAGATATATTAGAATCACTCTGTGTTAGGGATGGCGGTTTTTTACACCTCCGGTTAACCTGGCGGTTTAATCAGCTCAAAATTCCCGGTTTTTGAAAAACCGGTTTTCGGGTTTTTTTAAAGCAACGTTTGTGGACAGAATTTTTCATTAATAATAATATATAATAAGTAAGTATTCATACAATAATTAATTATTGTAATAAGTAATGATTATAAATTATTAATACAATATGTCATAATAATAAATGAGTAATTATTGCAATAAGTAAGTATTATAGACAAATGTTTTTATTAACATTGTTTGCACAAGAAATTAATTCATTGTCCAATATTTATCATCTAATCTGCTCACAAAGACTCTTTCAGCAATGAGTTGATCCGTGAGTCGACACCTCTCATCGGAACCAACATCATTCAAAGAAGATACTAATCTTTCGGAAGTCACAGAACTTTTGACTACTGATAAATATTTTTGGCTGCAAAATACAGACACCGTTTGCAGACAAGATTTTTTATGAGTATGGATTCTGCAAGAAATCGATCCATTGGCCAATATTTATCTGTTCATTAAGGCTCTTTCAGTAATCCGCCAACCAACAGACGCCTCGAGGAAGCGGTTGTCGGTGATTGGCCTAAGATGCTGAAATTCAAAGCTTTATGACTTTGTAAATTTTAGTCTAGTCGAACCTAAAATCGAGCCTATCTTCCGACCCGGTTTTTGGATTTAAAAAAACCGGTTTAAACAGAGGCAAAAAAACCGAAAAGAAAAAACGGTTAACCGAAACAAAAAAAAAAAACGGTTTTCGGTTTTCCCATCCCTACTCTGCGTACATCATTTAATTGCTTTAATGTTTATTTCTTTATTCTTTCCAGGTACCCTTCATTGTTTATTTCTTTATTCTTTCCATGTACCCTTTATTGTTTATTCCTTTATTCTTTCCATGTACCCTTTATTGTTTATTTCTTTCTATATATCTGTAGAAGTCTACAAAGACTAGCCCTAACTCCTACGAAATTCAGGGGCTTGTTTTTATATCATATTGCTTTGAAATTTTATTTGGATCCCAAAGATTCTGAATTAAATTTCTTTATAAAGCATAGCCTCATACGTCAACTGATTATAAGAAGTCATAATTTATGATCACTCAGTTAATGAGCCCCTTTATGCTTCAGCAACCAGATCAATAATAAAAGCTCCAAAAGTTTCTTAAAAGGCATTCAAGAGTTTCTGATATATAATGTGGGCGTACTCAGTCTTGCATAAAATAACAGTTTGGCATCATTTAGCAGAAATGTGCTCTTCAAGTTACTCGGTATTCAATATCTGCTTGCTTCCTTTTAGCGTACCTTTTAGTTCTATGAGAACGTGTTCTATATCATAGCGTAGAAAACGAAACTTAGAAATGTTTTACTATTGAAAAAGCTTGAGTTCGTATTTCTAAATTTAGAATATCTGTAAACGTTCGTTATCTAAAATTTCATACAGAATTTACGAAAAGAAACATGTTTACATTCATATTTAAAACGTCGTTTTAACATTCGTAAACTTTCACTTTACCTTTTTTTCTATTTCTTCCTTCATTATTCTTCTTTATTTCTGAGATCATCATTCAACTAATCTTTTTTAATACGATAATAAAGTCCTATATATATAAAAAAATGAATGAGGCTGTCTTTTTCAAACAGCTGCTGATGTTAAAGGCGTAGGACTATTTGACTCGCGTGACTCTTTTCCGATTTTCAAATTTTTTTCTCAACTTCTGTAGTTACCCATTATCTCTAAAATAAGACATTAGTTATGTTTTTAACATATGTAGTTACCGAGATATAGAGGATCACGTCACCAATTCATGCGATTTTTGACCAACTTTGCGACTCAATAGTCGCTGAACTACAATTCAGATTTTCAAATTCTTTTTTGTAACTTCTGTTGTTGCCCTTTATCTCTAAAATAAGACATTAGTTATATTTTTAACGTATGTAGTTATCGAGATATAGAGGATCTCCCATACAACGTTTTTTGTGGCTTTTTGGCGTGAGAATCAAGTTCCTTCCTGAGACACCAATGGGAGGAACATAGTCCTACCTTAAAAAATATAAATCAGTCTTTACAAATCACATTCGTCATTTTTAATGATGCTGAAATCTTTACGATCTAAAAAATTATTAACAAATAAACCGGAACAAAAAACAATTAGAGTACATTGCGTCACACGAAAAGATATGTAATTCGAATACAAATCGTATATCTGCAAACATTTTGCTGTGTTTTCAGTACAAATTCGCCAGTTTCCATTTTAGTAGTTGATTTGAAATGGTAGAAGAAAATGGAAATGGCATTCTTCTGAAATGGATAGGAGCATGTCTGTATTAAGTGTATAAAGCAGGCATGAATGAAGAATTTCATGTAAATTTCAGGAAACAACTTATCTAATTTTTTTTGCAGACTTACTTTAAAATTACTTTCCTCTAGGCGCCATTATCATTACAGTTGACAGTTATAATTTTAGCAAGTTTTCGGAGATTTTGAGCCCATGAACTCCGAATAATCATTGGCGTCTGAATGCTATTTTTTTGTTAAATTATGTTTAATAATTAGTGAATTTGCACTATTGGTTACAAAAAAAATTGACCATTAAGGAGTTTAACCCCAGCTAAAAAAAATCTGCAGAAAATTTCTTTTTTTGAAGATTTCTTAAAGATTTCTGCAGATATTTTGAAGACAGAAAAAATCTGCATTTTTTCTTCAAATTAATCTGTAGAAAATCTGCAGAAAATTTTCTTCTTATATTTTTCTCTAAATATTCTGCAGATTTTTTGAAGACAGAAAAAATCTGCATTTTTTCTTCAATTTAATCTGCATAAAATCTGCAAAAATTTTTCTTATTATATTTTTTTCTAAATATTCTGCAGATTTCTTGGAGACAGAAAAAATCTGCATTTTTTCTTCAATTTAATCTGTATAAAATCTGCAAAAATTTTTCTTATTATATTTTTTTCTAAATATTCCGAAGATTTTTTGAAGACAGAAAAAATATCTATTTTTTCTTCAATTTAATCTGCAGAAAATCTGCAAAAAAAATCCTATTATATTTTTCTCTAAATATTCTGCAGATTTTGTAAGACAACAAAAAATCTGCATTTTTTCTTCAATTTAATCAACATAAAATCTGCAAAAAAAATTATTTTTATTTTTTCTTTAAATATCCTGTAGATTTTGTAGGACTTTGCATTTTGTCTTTAATTCAATTTGCAGTTATTTAGTATATTTTCACAAAATCATTAAACTCGACCAATATCTGTTGATTTTCTGAAGATTTAACTGCAATTTCATAATATCTGAATTTCTCTATAAATACGTATTTTGCACCATATTCTCTAATATTGCAGCTCTATTTTCCAATGGATATAAAACAAAATTAGAATGTAATTATCATTATTGTTTAATTCTACAGCAGATAGGAGTTTCAAAAAATTTCCCAATGGAAAAATGTCTTAGGACTAAATTTTTTAAATATGCCACTGAAACAATGAATTCTAAATTAATCTTTAAAATAAATAGTTGAGGTTTTACCATTTTAAACTTTTACCCCATAATTTAATTAATTTCCAATTAGTTTTCCAACTGTCTTTCTGACTAGCTATTTTCCTCGAAAAAGAAAGGAAAAGTGGAGTTTTCGCCCTTTGGATGGAGAGAAGGCTTAGCAGAAAGATAGGTGACAACGAATTTATTGAAACTGAGAATCTAAATTATTGAACAAAAATATTACTAATCTCATCTGTTACACATCTCTACGACTTTTGAAAAAGTATTCTGACCTTGGTTGATTTTTACACCACTAGATGGCGCCACGATAGCCATGGTGATGCTATAACTTAAATAGATTAATTTATCCCTACCTCGCGTATGCCGACGTGGCCCTGTGGTTAGGACGCCTGCCTATAGCGCGCCTTCGCGGGTTCGAATCCCAGACAGGATGAGCTTGAAGTTTCGTCACATTCTACATCGTATAAGTAACTTGATTCATAAATTAAATTAATAATTGAAATTAATAATTAAACCTTGACTGTAGAAAAATCTGCAGGTATTTGGAACATATTTTTTTTCTGCAGAAAATCTGAAGGTATTTGGAACATGTTTTCTTCAGATTTTCTGCAGAAAAAATTTGCAGAATATCTGAAGAAAACTATGTTCCAAATACCTTCAGATTTTCTGCAGATTTTTTCTGCAGAAAATCTGAAGAAAACATGTTCCAAATACCTTCAGATTTTCTGCAGATTTTTTCTGCAGATTTTTTGCAGATTTTTTTTAGCTGGGACATAATGAAATTGTCTTTTCAAGAACAATATAACAATAACTTCTTTTCAAAGTCAAGCTGAACTTCTTTAAATATTAATGACTGAAACAGCAAAAACCTGAAATAATGCTTTGGTCGATGCATCTCTTCAAAAGACTGCCTGAATATAATAGTGAAATCGTTTTGAAAAGTGATTAGCTGCCTGCATTGGAGACGAAAACATTTTAAAATCCATTATGGACTTATTAACCCTCTTAGTGTCAGGCCCGAGATATCTGAGTGAACTTTTTTCCTCTCATAACGGCAGACCCGAGACTGTCTCGGGAAAGAAAAGTTCTATATAAGTGTCAGATCCGAGATTTTCCTTCTACAAGTTTTTCTCTTCCCCCCCCCACGTGTCACTCGGCGACTTAATCAGAGGGAGTGTCTGTGGTCAGGGGAGGGTCAGTTTGACCAACTTTTCTGAGAATACTCAAAGAAGGGTCTTCTAACAAAGGATCCTGTCACAAAGAATCGAGGTCAAAAGTCATCTGCCACTTCCGAACGATAACAGGTCTAATAGATCCCCTACGGCGCGAAAATGACCACAAAACGGGGTTGAAATCCTTTTCTCCAAAACCTCACAACTTGGAGAATTACCTTCTATTTCAGCGTGGCAATTTCGTTAAACGTAGCAATCTGAAACCCTAACGGCTGGATTGTTAATAAGTTATGAGAAACATAATATTCAGATAACCATAAACGAACGAATTACTCCAACCAGCCTGAATGACTGGCCGCCGCGACAATTAATTGGGCATTGTGGCCCTCGCATAATAGCCCTTTTTACAAGCGGCTCATGCGACGACCCCTCAGACAGAGGTACGACCTGCCATCGGCGGGGCTAATTCAACTCTCACCATTACTATATTCCACCGGGAAGCGAGACTCTGCTTACATATACGGCAGGTTCTTATCCCCATATTTGGGGTTCCCCCTTAAGTGGGTATATAATATTCAGATAAAATAAACGGTGTTGTCTCCCCTCGACTTTCTTGTATACTCCCACAATAGAGCACATTTCGTATTAACCAAGCTGTGGAGATCCTGAATTCCTCTAGATGACGTCACTCTTGGAAGTACTTATGTAAATAACTAGCAGTACGCGTACGGCGTTGCCCTTGGAAATAGAACTTCAAAAAAGTGTGTGTGTGTGGGGGGGAAATGCCCACAATTTTTTGACACGAGAAAGTTTTGGAAACAAAATCAAAGCAAAAGGTGCACATTATTAATTTTCCCGCGATTTTTCGTTGCGATAATGACATTTATCAAAAGAGAAATGTAATATTTTTGCTTTTCCCTCTCGATAATGAGGCGAATGTAATGACGCCACCCGCCGGAAGGAATGGGATTGTAGAAATGTTTGAGAGCATATGACGTCACCTGCCGAGAGGAAGGTCACGTTGCAACAATGCATTCTGGGATGGGCCGCAGAAGCTCTCGCTGTTAAATCTCGCTAGCGGAAAAATTGTTTGAACTGATCAGGGAAAAATTAATTTAAAAGAACGGAAAAAGATCTTTTAATCGTTCGTGTTTTAAATCCGACAGAAACATTCCAGTTATGAGCTGAAAAAAAATGAAAATTATAGAGATGTTAGAACGTCAGATGCGATAATTTGAAGAAATCTTTATTAAAAATTACCATAAAAGTGACTATTTTTCAAAAATTTCTCAAAATTCAGTAAATTACATTAGACGTACGAAACAAACTCTATTAGAACGCAAATCCTTTGTTATTTCCGATTGTGTAACTCTTTTTTTTCGCACAATTAAATTATTCGAAGCCATGCTATTGAGAAATGAGTGCGAAAAATCACCCAAAAACAACAATAAAATATTAAATAAAAAATTTAGATTAAATTTTAAGATTTTCAAGGTGCATTCAATCAACATGATTACCTGTGCCAGATTCGTCTGGACATCGCAACAATACGTTACACACACACACACACATTGCTCTCTTTATAAGTATAGAAGAATCTGATGCTGCGTAATACACGAGAGATGCACGAGGCAGTGGACCAGTCAAAGGCCGCGAGCTACAAACTGGATTTTGTCTTCCCAGTGTTCTATTAATATTTTACTAGTACTCTCTTAATGGCACAATGTTAAGGAATTTACACCTCCCAGTGTTTTGGTCAATTTTCGCGAGTATTTGATGTGAACTTTTTCATCACCAAGCATCCATAAAGTTTCTTGTGATATTGTGAAAGAATTGCATTTCCATTGCCTTAAAACATCATTCCCTTCCCAAGGAGCAAATCGGTCTTAAAATTTGATATATCTAGGAACATTTCTGGTAAAACACAAACAAATCTTAAACTCGTCTTGTCTATTGTTGGTTTGAAATTTTCTAAGTTCACACACAAGCTGCCATAGGTAAATAGTAATCCTTCGAGGATTTAATTCGAAATCAGACGAATAACTATAACAGAGCAAAAGACCACATGCAAAAGTTGAGCCCACTTCCCTTCTGACTGAGTTATTCACATATAAAGTGGACAGACACATAGATAACCCCTGCATCGAGCGAGGGGCGGTCTCGTCTAAAACTTCCAACAGCGACGAAGGTCAGTGTGAGTGGTTGGCTCCCCTTTCTTTGGGAGGCGGAGGTGAGGTTCTAGATAAGGGCAGTGTTGGGTCAATTATCCTTGCCAACCACAGCCATTTCACTTGAGAGGGATATAGCAGTGATAGTAAAGGCAAGGTAGGTATCAATTCATGATTCCCTCCAAAAAAGGGCATGGTTTAAAGGGGCTAGAAGAAAGAAGTCGTCACAAAGGTTAAACTTAAGCTCATATATGTCAAGCACAAACATCTGGAAATGCAAAAAAACTTATTCTCTGCTAACTAAAATAAAAAAGAAGAAATTAATATGTTCCGAGGATCATTGTTCAGTTGCCACTAAAGACTGAGAGGATACAGTTTGAAATGATTGTCCAGTATTTGTCACTAGAAAAGGCGATCGTTTTTTTGGTCTGGAGCGTCTGGAAGATTCTGGACTGCAGGTCATTTTTTTTCCATGATTGATGTTTTTTTAATATTCTTCCAGGTTTGAAAGAAAAATATAAAACTAGTAGTTTTCGACTATATTCTTAAATTTTGCCTTATTTGTTTACTTCAAATCTATCTTACACACTTGGACCCCAGCTCCTATATTCGGAAATCTTTTTCTAGAACCAAACAAGGAACTTGTTAACTAAAAGAAAAAAAGAAGAACGAATTTTAAGTAATGTTGTCCTCAAGATTGCCTTGTGGTGGCGGTTTTATCGCATTCTATTATTTTTATCCTCTTTATCCACAATGCAGAGTCCAGGACTCCTTTTATTTCAAGTGCATTCCTCTTTTCCCTTGTCGTCCGTCCAGATATTGACATAATTTCCTCAGTGAGACTGTTTTTAAAGACTTGCCAATACGAATACAATTTCTCTACCTTTTTCTGATAATCTCCTGTCATTTTGTTTAATATGTCGAGTCGTCTTCTAATAGCACATTTATGAACTCTTTCTGTATTCTATTGACTCTATCCCTGAGAGATCAGACGGTTCCTCTAAAAGTTTCTGTAGCAATCGGTCTTTACACAGATATCCTAACTTAATCGGGTCGTCATCTAATTTCAGAATCTGACAGACTATGTACATCCTATTGGAAAATGCTTTTTGAGTGTCAAAGGTTCTATTTTTATGTTCTATCAATGCATAAAATGCATACTTCTGGAAAAAATAAGAAGTCCTAAATTTATACAAACAGTCCTCACCATCAGTCCATATTTGGCAAACCGTTTTGACACCCTAACATTTCGAAATAAAAAATATTCCACCTTCTACGAAACTAAGGCTGTAGCCGGTTATAGGAAGCTTTTTTTGAGATATGCTGTTCTTACGTTCTCAGCATCTACCGCCTTGATAAAAAATCTACCCTTGACGCTTACCTGGAATCTTCAAAGCTGTATAAATGTTTTAAACTAATAGTATGCTATTCTGTCTGTTTGAAATGTCTGGAAGTGTAACCAGGTTAATTAATAACATTCCATCTTTGAATCAATGAATAATTTCATTAGTGAATGTATTTATGAGTAGTCCTGCATCAACAAATTCATGAGTCCAAATCATCCATGGAAACCAAATGTGTATTTTGAATAGAATATAGAGTCAAAGCAAGTGTAACTATATACAAACTACAAAATCCAATGTATCAATGAATTAATTTTATTAGTGAATGGTCTGCTGAGCAATACGTAACTGGAACGGAAGTAAATCA